>ML830624.1:158856-180317 GCA_009831015.1 Picea engelmannii | reverse complement strand
CTTTCCTTGTACTTGTGTAACCAACAAGTATTCCTTTGTCCACATGAGAGTCAAACTTTCCCATTCTGCCATCTTCTCTTTTGATGTAGCATTTGCTTCCAAAAACTCTAAATTGTTTCACATTTGTTGGTCTTCCTTTCCATAGCTCGTAGGGAGTTTTATCAGTGTTGTTTTTGAGCATTACTCTATTTTGAATGTGAACTGTTGTATGCACTTCCTGTGTCCAATTTGGAATCCATTATCATTGTTCGAGACATTTCCTGTACTGTCTTGTTCTTTCTCTCAACAACTCCATTCTGTTGAGGTGTCCTAGCAATAGAGAATTTCCTTTTTATTCCATGATTGTTGCAATAGTCCATAAATTCCTTTGAAGTGAACTCTCCTCCATTATCAAATATCAAGCATTTGATTCTTGAATCCATCTCATTTTCAACCATGTCCTTGTAGATCTTGAAGTTTTCAAAAGCTTTTGACTTGTTCTTGAGAAAGCAAACTGCAATCATTCTTGTATAATCATCAACTAATAACATAAAGTATCTCTCACCTTTTAATACCTTTGTTGTATTTGGTCCAACTAGATCAGTGTGCACAATTTACAATGGTCTTGTTGTTGAATATTCCTTTGATTTGAACCCGGTCCTTGTTTGCTTTCCTTGTTGACAATGTTTGCATAAAGTGTTGGTTGGTTTCATGATCTGGGTAATTTCTCTGACTGCTTCTCTTTTGTTGACTTTGACAAGGCTATCAAAATGCATGTGACCCATTCTTCTATGCCATAGCCAACTTTCATCTTCCTTTCCTAGAATACACTTTTCATTTCCAATTTCACTTAACACATATATGTTGTTTGAAGTTCTTGCAGTTGTACATACCAATTTCCATGAACCTTCTTTTCTTATCTCACACTTTTGTGAATCAAAGTAACTTTATGAACTTGGTCACACATTTGAATCACACTTAGAATATTATGTTTCATATCTTCTACCAGTAGAACATTTTGTGCCTTTTCATTCTTGTTCCCAATTCAGACTGTGCCTTCTCCAAGTATTTTGGATGAATTATCATTTACGAAGGAGACTGGTCCATTTATTTCCTTTCGTAATGTAAGAAAATTGTCTTTATCACCTATGTTATTGGGTAAATCGGTATATGTGGACATGAAATGATCCCCCTAGCTCCACCTGGATTTAGAACAAAACAAGATGGAACAAGACGCTTTCCCTAAGTTGCAATCATTGAGTTTACTATCCAAAGAGGAATAGATAACATACCTTATGAATCGCTTCCTTATATCTTTGTTGTCCCTGCTTCACCCCAGTGCTCTTGTGGAATTAGATCTATGAAAAAACAATCCAACCAACGTGAAAGAAGCAATAGTAGAATTCAATGACAACCTAAACATGTGATCAAGGAGTCATGTAATAAAACACTAATCATTTTATGGGAAAGAGATGTGCCACCGTATTATATTAATGAAAAGTAGAAGATACAACCGAATTGCCTTGATGTCTCAAGTTCCCTTTTAGTGGTCCTTTGTTCCAACACACACATACACTTTCTCCAAAATTTTCATGAAGATAATCCACAAAAGTTTCATGGACAAATGGAGGCCTCAAGCATCAGTAAGAACATAATTCTTCACACAGTCTTCAACCTATTCTTTCATCAATTCTCTTCTTAATCTTACTTCTTCCTGCTTAACCTTTTTCCATGAGAAGCCCATGATTATATAGGAGAAGGTGAAGTGGTTAAAAGGATGAGGATGATCCCACCAAATCAGAGAAACCAGTAGGGTTGCAACCATACGGATGCCACCTCACATTCTAGAAGATTCCCCTTCTAGAAACTTTGTGAAACCTCTTTCCTCTTTTAGATTTGGAACTTCGTCGCACCCTGCCTATGTAGTAGCCTGTGGAAATCCTATGGGCCAGCCATAAAGTAGCCTGCGGAAATGATAGATTTCCACACTATGTAGTATGGGCAACTTGCGGACCTTTCTAAAAAGAAGCCTTGTAGAGGAGGAAAGAAGTTGTTTTTATCAGGAAAGAAGTCATGTTGGGAGCCTGAACACATGTCTTTGATATCATCATTAGAATGACCAAAATAATGTGTAACAAAATTCCCCCCAAAGTATGAGGCTGGAACTCATGAAAACCAAAATACTTTGTAAAAATGTGTGTGTGTGTGAGAGGAACAAGGAGCGCACCAATTAGGAACCTACAAACAATCAAGCATCCACACAATATTATACCATGTCTGAAGTAGGCATTCCCATGTCTAGACTATAAATGATTGAAATCATAATTCATGGCCACCAATTATACACTATGGATCCATGTCATCAAGATTTTACATAGCCACCAGGAATACATCGTGGATCTATGTATCAGAAAGACTTAGATACAGACATAGCCACAAAACATACAAAGTGGATCTATCTGCCAATTCAAATCACAAGTACTCCATCGCAACCTGGATCAAAAAATGATGAGGTCTAGGGTCTTCAATCCCATCGTCTATTAGTATGAATCTAGCCATGTGATTACAAGTGTTGAAGTTGAACATGGTTAGAAACCACTTGATTACCGGTCATTAATGAAAACTATTAACAAGTGCGAGGGAAATCACCATTGATGTCAATGAAACCCAAGGTACGATAGTTCAATCCAATGAGTGTGAATAGATGAGTTGAGGTCGAACACTCAATGGAATATCTCGATCAAGGATCAATGATGTAAATCCATTGTCGAAAGTGAAGAAACCTTCCATTGAGGCATGCAGGTTCCAAGGCACTAAATAGTTTCTAAGTCTTGTTCCTGGATAATGAGATGAATTCGATAGGAAAAGACTCGTCACAGGAGGGCCTTGATGTATCCCCCATCAAATGACATGAAACAAGTAACAAATTTAGGGTAGAGAAAAGTACGAATATGCTTTGGAACAGACACAAGGAAGGTCGACATGATAGGAATTGACAATTGCTGATGGCCGACTCAATAGATGGATTGGTTGAACTTCTCTTGGATATATGGATGGAATGACACTGGGCTTAGCAGCATTGACTCAAAGACGACCCAAGATATGAACTTGCAGAAAGTCATACGAGAGGCAAATTGAGTTCCCAACCTAGATTCAAATGATAAATGAGGTTCCATGTTCAATATCGACGCTTACTACCACTAACACAAATATAGAGACACATCTCTTTCCAAAATTTTCCCCCACCATTTCTGGCGAGTACCTATTTATTTTTACGCAAGCTTAAGGAGGAACATATGCTTGGTGATGTAAGCTCATCCTTTGGACGAGTCCCTTGGAGTATTTTTAACGAACCCTAATAAGGAGTGGTTCGGTCCCGTATCGGTCTATCGATGTTTGTTTAACAAGTCCAACGATAGAAAGCTTGAAGGTTTTTCATGTTTATAGAGTCTGGAAAAACACTTAAAAGAGAACTCTCTCAGTTCCTTTTTCATAAAATAGTTCAAAAAGACCGAAAAAGTGATAAACTATCGCCTGTCGAACATTTTATTCAAATACTTTTACAAGCGTGAACAGAAAAAGGTCGCTTGACAATCTTTTCGTTTTTAAGGAGTGCGAAAAGAGCTTAAAGATTGCTTTGTAAGTTTCGTTATTTTCGTGTTACCATGACGAGTACGAAAAGATGACAAAAGTATACTCGGTCACGTTCTCATCATTTTTCTAGCACGAGAATGAACAAATACTAAGCTCGATGTTTTTCTAAAAAACCCTAAAAAGCAATTGTGCATGCGACGAAAAAGACAAACAAATCGCAAAATAAATGTCCATACTTCATTGTTTGGAACCCTAGTTTTCCCATCTGCGAGAAACAACACTCACGAGACCATTAGGTTTTTGAGAAAATATATTTAATAATATAAATATATTTAGAAAAAGTAAAAAATGAGATAAATAGGGGTAAGAACTCATTTTCACTATTTCATTTGTATTTGACCAAAAACTTTGTCCAAAATCCCTTTTTCACCTCGCATTTCGGAGGTCGATTGCGGAGAGCTAGAGTGACCATTCGGTAAATGGTTTGCATGAAAATAGTAAGTACCTCGTCTTCTTCCTTTTTAATGGTTTAAAATTCATTTTAATCGGTTGAAAGATGAATTTTTGGGTGAATGTTTGGACTATAGGCACGAGTTGGGGCTGCCGCAGGTGCCCTATATCGGGGCCTGCGGAAATCAAGAATTTTTGCAGGTTCCTAACGGTTCACCTGTGGAAACCCCGCTCTGTAACCAAGGTTGTAACCAAGGCCCAATTATGGCGACATAAAACCCAAAAATAAAAAGATACAGTGGACCAAAAAGAATTCCAGATCATGATAATTGAATGTGTTAACTTATTTCTTTCATCTCCATGCAGGTATTTTGATTGCAAAGATGTTGGAGTGGAGAGAAAGAGAGAATAAAGACAATGATGAATTGGATTTGAATGATCTAGGCACCATAAATTCCCTATGACAGTGTGTTTTATTAAAATTCTTCAAGATCCAGGGCATGAGAGCCCAGTTGAGACTGTTGGAATATTTGGTCCGTATGTGGGATGTGGACCAATAAATATTCCATGTGGGTGTTCATGTGCTCTCCTTGGAAATCGAAGACATCTACTTCTTTAAAGTTTTGTCCTGTCGTGGGTGCAAGTGACCTTAACATAAGGTCGAGGTGGGGGTTTACTAATGAGTGAATACATCAGACTCTATTTTGAACCTGGGGCCGAGCAACGCAAGGGTAAGGTGGCTATCAGAGGGGTTCGTGATCTGACCCTGAGAACCATCCTTTTCACCATTGCATAGATGGAAGGGAGTGCTTCTCCACACATGGCTTTGCAGATCTATTTTCAGTATGTGATAGAATGCATGGAACCTTGTGTGTTCAACTGGTGTGATGGGCTTCTCCGTAGTATGAAGAGCCAGTTGACCAAGAGCAAGAATGGGAATCTAAAACATTTTGGGTATGGATCCATTTTGCTATTTTTCTTCTTGAAAAGAGTCCCTCACTTTCTCTTATAGGTATATTGGAATATACCAGTGCCACGAGATCCACGGATGAAGCGGTGATGTGATCTCATGTCCCGACATGTGGCATGCCCCATTATTAGATATAATGACACATTTTTCAATTGGTTGGAGCCCCAGATATTAATGATCGATGACTATGCATATGTCGGGATGGATTTTTTCAATGATCCTGACTTAGTTCTACCTGAGGGTTCTCAGTGGGGGGAACTAGGTAAGAAAGACATTTTTCTTTTATAGTGCTTTTGTAATTTTTTTCCAAAATATTAAATATTTTTATGTGTTTTTCAATCCAATGACTAATCAAAAATATCCTGACTATACAGATGTAGGGCCATTCCATCCCTGGGTACATCCCCTATCCATAGGTGAGGGGAAGCAACGGTAGTAGCAGGATGGGATGCGGATGACTACGAAGCAATCAAGCGAAATCTGGAGGGTTTGACTGTCAAGATCCCAGATATGTTGTTCGACGAGGTGCCAAGGAGTTTCCAGCACCATACTGTAGGCGTGGCTAGTCCATTGAGACGATGCTCTGTAGGGTAGCATGAACAGTAGTGTGTTATCAAGAGCAACATCCGTGATGCCATTTTTGTAGAAGCTATGAGCTTCATTTTTTATATTTTGGTCTTCGAACGAAAAACAATCTTTTTGCAAAACCTTTTGTTCGTTATATATATACATGAGGCTTCTATCAGCTTATTTTTCTTTGTATAATACATGTGATGTGTGATTGGATTTATAAATGTCTCAGATGTCTGTCTAACACATAATTATCTAATGCATCAGTTAATGTATTTAGACATCTAGGAATGTGTTGATACTCAATATAATCAAAATAGCGTTCCAAGAGGTGAATTTGTAAATATACCTGTAACAAAGTAGGACTTCGAATAACATAGACATTACTTAATTGTAGCACTACTAGCTGCGAATCAAGTCGTATAATAAGACAATGAATCACAAGTGAGATAGCATCAGTCAACAATTCGATGACAACGCTATACTCTACTATATTATTGGTTGCACGACCGAGGAAAACACCATGTAGACTGATAAGTTTGTTTGTGGGTGCATAGATTTCCCATGCAGCAGAAACTAAGTTCTGAGTGCTACAACTAGCACCATCGATGAAGCCAAGGTAGGGTAAGGAAGACTCTGATATCTGAAAACCAAGCACATCGCAAGATAAGCGGTCAGGTGTAGAAACCAAATAATGAAAAAACACAAAAACGTAGCACACAACAGTATGATACAGTAAAATACAAGCACTTATGAAAAGATAGTCTAAGCATAGTACTTCTTTAAGTAAAGTCCATTTATCGGTTCACTCAAAGGAATGCCATCATAATCTACTAACTCGTAGGCTCCCTTCTCCAACACTCGTTTGACGATATAAGGGTCTCACCACATAGCTTCAAATTTTATGGCACCTAGCAAATCACGATCTTGTTCATAGAGAATAATTGGATCGCCCTCAGAGAAAAAATGTGGTTTGACATGTTTTTCATATTGGTCCTTGACGCGCTTCTTCTGGGTTTCAATAACTAGGGTGGAATCTTGACGAGCTTCATCCAATTACATAAGATACAACAGACATTCTTCTTCAACAGAGGTGTTTGGAAGAAGTTCAACAACTAGTTTTAACGATGGGATCTCACATTCAATCAGTAAGATAGCTTCTAAACCATACACTAATTGGAAAGGTGTAAACCCCATGGCAGACTTCACGGATGTCCGATAAGCCCATAACGTTGAAAAAAACATTGTGTGCTAACTCATTTTGTGAATTCCTATAATTCATCGAAGCATGGTGATAAGAACCTTGTTGATTGCTTCAACTTGGCCATTGGCCTGTGGGTAGTAGGGGGTTGAGTTTTCATGTCGAAGACCCAACTTTTCTGTGAGCTCAGACATCATGAAGTTCTAAAAGTGGCTACCATGATCAGTGACGATAGACTGTGGGATTCCAAATCGTGTAATGATGTGATTGAATGTGAATAGAGCTACATTTTTTCCTGTATTGTCAAATGTAGGTACCGCCTCAGCCCATTTCTTGAAATAATCCATGGCTACGATAATGTATCCATGCCCCCCGGCTGAGTGAGGGTTACAAGTCATGAAATTGATACCCCATTTAGTGAAAGGTCCAAAAGAAACTACGGGGTGTAAAGGAGCGGGATGAGATCTGATATTATGGTTGTATGTTTGGAAAGCGTGGCATTTCTGGATGGCAGTTATACAATCTTTAAATAAAGAAGGCCAGAAGTACCCAGCTCGCAAGATATTTTGGGCAGTGGAATACCCAGACATGTGACCGCCACATGCTCTAGAGTGGTAGTCATTCAAAGCTTTCTCGGCCTCATCAAAGGTGAGACAGTGACGTAAGATAGTGTCAACACCCCAGCGATAAAGAATGTCACTAAGAATGATGTGTCGACGAGATTGATAGCAGATGCGATGACGGTCTGTACTAGAGAGGTCTGGCCGAAAAGTTTCAGTCTAGAGATAAATGATAATATCTCCATACCAAGCATCATCATAACTGATCATAAAAAGGGATTCGTCAGGTAAGGAATCCTTTGCCACTTTTTCTATCTCAGCGGAGGGAAGGTCACATATTAGTTCGGCAAACACCAAGGATTTCTTGGAATTAGCATGTTCGAATTATGAGTCAAACTCTTGGAGAATCACTATCCATTTGGAGTATTTTCCCCCTAGCAATTGATGTGTAAGAATGTGTTGCATAGGGTTGCAATCCGAAATTACAATGGTCTTGTGTTATAAAATATAGTGATGGAAACGTTGGATAGCTTGAATAGCTACCAAGGCCATTTTTTCAACATGTAAGTACTTGGCTTCGGTAGTCGTGAGACTCTGAATCAAATAATAAATGACATGCTCGTCGTGTAAATCGTTTTCTTGGACCAGAACCATGGCGATGGTTGAGTATGAAGCAGGGAGATAAAGTAAATAATCTTGACTATAATCAGGAGGGAAAAGTAGTGGAGTACGAGTTAAATTCAGTTTCAAAGCATTGAAGGCTTTGTTGGCAGTGGTGTCTCATACAAACTCGGAGACTTTCTTTAATAGTCGAGTAAATATGAGTGTTAACTCAGCGTAGTTTGAGATAAAACGACGTAGAAAGTTTGCCTTCCCTTGCAAACTTTGTAGCTGGCGAAGTGAAGAAGGAGAAGGGAGGTTGAGACTGGACTCCACAAAAAAGACACATTTGTGTGGGTTTAAGCATATACGATAGAACCGACAGTGAAGGAAAATGGCTCGGAGGTGGGCTGGATGATCACTACGATGCATGGAATGCGTTGGTAGGTCATCTAAATATGGTTGTACAATGTGCTTAATATCATGGAAAGAATAATACATAGCACGTTGAAACGTTGCACCAACGTTCTTCAAACTGAAGGGTAGTTTCCGATAGGAAAAAGTGCCCCAAGGACAAATGAAATCAGTTTTGTGTTGATCCGTGGGTAAGATATTGATTTGATTATATCTGGAGAAACCATCCATCAAAGAGAAGATTTCACTTTCGATGCAATCATCGACGATTTGGTCAACGAAGGGGGTAGGAAAGTTGTCATTAGGACAAGCTTTGTTGATATCCCTATAATCAACAGAGACATGGATCATACCTTGTTTCTTGTTAACCAGAACTAGATTGGATGCCCAATCAATCAAAGCCACTGGATAAATAAAGTCAACTTTAAGAAGTTTTTCAACTTCAAGCTTGATAGTAGCTGCTTTACAGGGGTGGACCGGGCAAAGTCTCTACCAGGCGAGTTTAGCGTCCGGGTAGGTCTTAATTTCATGTACAACAATATCAGGGTCAATACCTGGAATCTCTTCATAGCTCCACGTGAAGATGTCACAAAATTCCTGAAAAAGTGACTTATATGTAACAACCTCATCGATGGAACATGAAGCTCCAATGTGGACATTTTTGACAACTCCAGGTTTAATAGATATGTCGAGGGGGGTGGTGGGAAAAATGTTACTTAAGTTCCCTTCGTATAACACATCGTGTGTGGATTCATGAACCAAAGAAATAACGATAACGGTCGACGGAGTCGATATCCGTTGGTAACTCTCGATGGTGTGTTGTTCAAGAAAGAGAATGGAACGATGATGTCCATCATCCCAAGGGGTATCTTCCATCAACATAACCGACATAATCATCTTGTCCATGGGAAAAATAACGTGGAACGGATCAAGAGATGAATCACTGAGAGAGGGAGTATAAGGTTCAGCCGATTGAATGGCTTGGTAGGCGGATTCAACCAGACTTAAAGACATACGTTCGCCATAGTGAAGATAATCATCGGGTTTGGGTACTATCCATGGGTCAGAAGACGTGGCAGTTTTCCAGACAGAGGTGGAAATCACGTTAATCGAGGCAACCAAAGGAGGTGGAACATCGGGTGGTGGGATTGGAAACATACCCATCATAGTGGAATCTTTTAGTAGACCCACACTGACATTCTCGTACCCAGGCAATATCTTTGTAATGAAAGGTACATAGCTGGTACGTGTATCATAGTTAAAGAAGGTCATTTGGTCTACTGTAACTACTTTTCCTTGGTGTGGAAAGCGCACGATACAGAAAAGAGTAGACACAACTGCACGCATGGAATCGATCCAGCTACAGCCAAGTAAGAGGTTGTAATCAAGAGGTGCGTCAAAGACCTCAACTTCAACATTGACCATTTTTCCTTCTAACGTAATAGGAAACAAAGGGAGCACACCGTAGGGTTTAAAGATAGATCCATTAAAGGCTTTGAGTGTGTTGTGTGATTCATTTAAGGAAGGAGAGCCAATGGCTTTCCAGCAGGTGATAGACATGACACACGTTGAGGCACCCTCGTCAATAATTGTTCTACAAATGTTCTTGTCGACGACAACAAATTGTATTTAAAATGAGAGCTGAGGGGGTAACCTTGGAATGTGATCTTCCAAGACAAAGATTATTCAATTTGTATCCGTAGGGTCGATTCCACTGATAGCTTTCAACAATGACTTCCATTGTGTAGGAAAACTTTGAAGGACTTTGAGGGATGAATCGAAAATGGTTCTTGTGCCAGATCTTCTACGATACTATAGTTTTGGGAAGCACGTGCATGGGGATTCAAGGTAGACTTCTGAACCACTCTCTTAGGAGGAGGGCGAAGGACTATATCGAGGCTCGTACATTTGAGATGAAGAGGACCATTGGAAGGTGGAGTTGAAGGGGAGTGTTGAACCAATGGAGGTGGTATATCGTCAACTTTCTCCTTGGAGGAAGAGTAATCTTTGGCACGAGTGGTAAGTGTGATGTCATTCTTCTTTGAATCACCCTTACACATAAGTACATAGGAGGTAGTGGAGGAAGAAGATTGAGCATGGATGACTAATTGAGCCTATTGTTGAGAAGGGAAGGGTTGAGACAAGATGACAGGTGTAGGAGGTTTTGGGGTCCCTTGGAGGAACTTTGTGACCTCAGCACATCTCGAACAGTCCTTCGTGTAGTGATCATCACCACAGATAAGG
This sequence comes from Picea engelmannii, assembly GCA_009831015.1. Lineage (NCBI taxonomy): Eukaryota > Viridiplantae > Streptophyta > Pinopsida > Pinales > Pinaceae > Picea > Picea engelmannii. The sequence goes on along the minus strand of ML830624.1, from coordinate 169,735 downwards.
AAAGGATAGAGAGGTTTTTGTGTATCCTTATCATCAGTAGGTTGTGTCTTGGTCTTGTTGGATTATGGGTTGTTATTTTTATCCTCCTTATTCCTACCCTTCCCTTTTTTGGATTTATTATTACCAGTAGGAGTCAATTGAACGATGTTCACTTCTGAAGTTTTACTGGTGGGAGGGGTGGGCATCGAAGAAGTTTGAACATTAGAAGCATGGGATTTGGGCATGGTGTGAGAGGCCTGCATAGATTGAGTTTGATCATGGAAATTACCTATCACACCATCAATGGCATGAAAGGATGCTAGGGCTGTTGAGGTGGTTGTGGTAGAAGGATGAGGTGCGTCAGGGAGAAGATCGTAAAGAGTACCTGTTTGTGAATAAATGAGATCAAGATATTGGGCATGACTGATCACATGTTCTTCTATGATAACTCCTCCCATAGAAATGTCTTTAGATATGTCATTCATGAAGGATTTTGTGAACCATTCTGCCAATTGATCAGGAAGATCGAGTTTGATTAGACATCGTCTTCGTCTCCAATCATGAATTTGATCAGATATATGAGTGGAATTACTTTGCTTGAAAGAACTCAAAATATTGGTTCTCGTTTCATAATGGATTGGAAACTGGTAATGAGTGAGGAAAGCCATAGCTAGGGTATTGAAATCGGTGAAGAAGCCTCGTGGTAATTCGATATACCACTTCGTGGTTGAACTCGTGAGAGTTCATTGAAAAAGACGTAACTAAATGGAGTCATCCATCAAAGATTTGGACGAACACCAAAGGTGGAAAGTCATGACATGATTGTTCAGGTCCTCTCCTGGCTTACCATCGAACTTAGGAATGTTGGATGGTATTTTGGCTGGTATGACAGGCCAATGAGGAGAGTGACAGATAGGGTCATTCAATTCTAGACAGATCGGGGAGGTCCAAAGTGGCCAAAAAGGGTAAATGTCTATTCACATGAGGGTATTGGTTACTTTGGGGAGGAATTCATGTCAGTATACCAATAGGACCATAAGCAGTTTGCATATAATGTGAAGATCCAGGCAGATTCAGTTGTTGGTGTGGTGGCAGGGAGCCCGTGGGGTTGTACTAATTATGTACGTTCCCCTGGAAAGGGATAGTAGACAGAATGTTCGAACCCCAAATAGGATTGGAGGTGTTGGGGTAAGGTTGGCCCGTACGAGGGGGTATGAAAGAGGGGACTTGAGGTTGTTTCCCCCCAGTCGATTAAGTATTACCCTAGGTAAGAAAGTTCCAATACTGGGCTAGAAATGCCAGGATGTTTTTTCCATAGGGTGGAGTGGGTGGGGGTTGTCCTCTGACTGGAGGTTGTGTCTCCATTGGGGTTTGACCTCCAAGCGGGGGTTTAAATTGGCCCCCGGGGTTAAATTATCTACCAACAGGAATCTGATAATTAGGTGTGAAAGACTGAGTAATGCCACTAGGGTCAGATCCGCTGGTGAGTGGTGGATAAGACCCTCCACGGGGGGTTGGGGAAGTGTCATAATAAAACCAGCAACAGGATTGTGCTTGGTAGGAGTAAAGACTCCAGGAGTTCTTGATAGAACTTAGGTAGGAATGGGAATAGAAGCATTCAACGCATTATACCCAAGAGGAAGTGATGGGATCTAACTAGGTAAAAGTGGTGTGCCAATAAGTTCTTGGCTAGCCACTGTATTCCTTGTGGGAATAATCGTAGTATTTGGGACCATAGTGGAATGGGCCTACTGAAGAGGGATGGTTGAGCTGGAACCAGTTGACAATGCTTTTGAACCAGGAAAATAATAGCACGTTGTATTGTTAAAGTGATCTAAAGGTATTGTAAACATGTAAGATGTTCCAATTGGTTTAGAAGTGGTAGGTATTTCAACTATTGTCTCTGAGGTAGGAGGGTTCCTTCTAAAAGTCAGAGTCTGAATTATGTCAGTGGCCCAAAAAGGGTCCTCGTTTAAGTGGGTGAAAAATTCGGGAGGTAATCTAGAAGTGTCAACAACAAGTTCTCTGGACGAATTGAGTCGGAGAATACGTCTCTCATATCCAGGAGGTAGGCGGAAAGCTTCCAGAGGGTCAGAAACAACCCGAAATCTCTCTAGAGAATCGTTCCTTTCCGGCTGTGAAGGTACTTGGTCCTGTATCTCACTCTGTTGAGGAGAGTCCTCTGACGGGTTAGGAGGCAAAGGTTGAGAAACTTTCGGATCTTCCAGAGGTAATCCCTGCATCCTACGTGAACGACGTGGAGGGTCAATGTTGGCCGAACTGAAAATTCTACAGAAAACTTCTATGGCCAACTATGTTAACAAACAACACTCGCTAGTAGAATCTAGGAATCAAAACCAAACAAACAAAACCTTCCTATTCTGAAGTCACTAGTTGGTGATGAAATCCAATGTCGCAAAGTCGAGACAAGAGGGGGTTAGGCTAGGGTGGAAAAGTTACGTTGATGACCTGCTTAATGGACTTACACCTTGGTGCAATATCCCACACATAATCGTGGGTATACCCTCCAAGGAGCCCGAGTGAGTCTGGCCAATGTCGATTCCAGGTACCGTGGAGACTTGCCCCTCCATAGTCACCTTTTGTAAGACCCTAAGAATATAGGCTACTAAAGTTACCACAAACAACAGTGATGCCTGGGGAAATAGTCAATAGTATGATCCACATGAAAGGGCAGGGTATCGAGCCCGAAATCAACTTGAGAGGCTTCCACTCATCATTGTGGGTATACCTTCAAGCGACCCCCATAATACGTGAAATCTCTAAACTAAGATCAACAAAGCACGGTGTGTAACTTTGTCAATCTCAATGCGACCTCAGGTTTGACCCTTGTGTGAGAAGGGCTTCCCAGGACAAAATGTTGCAAATGTATTTGAACACTCCCTATCACAATATAATATTGTGTGTTTTGTGCTTTGGAGAGTGTGTCTCACTACCTATTCCAAAGATCTAGCCTAGCTAATGTTGGTGCAAAAGAGCCCTACAAAAATTGCTAGTTAAGTTTTAGATTTGCGCAATATTATTAAAGGTTGTTGTTACTCAAGAGGGAGACAAGAATGAAACCAATGTTGTGTAAGACTTTGACCCAATAACGTGAAAATATAATTGAATGATGCAAATTTTTGTTCGATGAATTCAATCTACAGTAGGGAGAAAGTATTTTTCTGGAACAATGCAAACTACGATGTACAATTCCTTTCTTTGAATGTAGTACTGAACAATTATCAACAATGTAATTTCACTATTCGTTCTTTTTCAATGTTTCAAACACCAATATTTTTTGTATAAATGATCGCTTAAAAGACTAAAAAGACTTTAATTTTTTCCTTTCGAGAAACCAAAACAGGGATGGAACTAAGAAAGGATAAGCAATCAATGAAAATAAAACACTCAACAAACACCCAAATCGATCTTTCAATGGAGATAAAAATAAAAATTGACAAGAAAATGTCTCTTAAAATATGAATAAGAAATGCTTTTATGATCATTAAGAAATCTAGAATATGTAACCAACCTACAAATCCAAATCCAAACCAATACCTTTAATTGAGCAAGCACTCGGACCCAAGTCCAAAGATTATATCCTTGTCGATAAAAAAAAAAAAAGATTGAAAAAAGATCAAAAGAGAAGTGTTCGATCTCCGAAATCAATCAAGATCAAGATGAAACAATCAGAAGAATTCAAGAACTAGCATTAAAAATCCTTGTCCAGCTGACTAGAGAAAAACTGCGCAACAGTAGAGGCCAAAACCCAAACCAAAAAAAAATTCAAACATCGTCGCAGGCGGGCAGTATAACATAGTTTGGAAATGAATGATTTCCGTGAGCCAGAAACATGCAGGGCGCGGAAAACCCACACTGAAACAAACTACCAGGGTGTGGAAATGAATGGTTTTCGCAGGCTATCTATAAGGTGCAGTGCAGACGTGTTTGAAAAATCAAGAAATTTGGGGAAAAAAGAAAAACATCTAGGTGGACTTTTAAACCCAGGGAGAGTGAATGAGTCTCCCAGAGACTCAGAGATTGATATCAAGTAAAAAGAATAGGTCAAAATAAAATGGCCAATAAAAAACTACAATCAAGTTGTCTTCCCTAGTGGAGTCACCAATTTTGTTATTGAGTAAATCGGTAGATGCGGACATGAACTGATTCCCCTAGATCCACCTGGATCTAGAACAAAACAAGATGGAACAAGATGCTTTTCCTAAGTTTCAATCATTGAGTTTACTATCCAAAGAGGAATAGATAACATATCTTATGAATCGCTTCCTTATATCTTTGTTGTCCCTGCTTCACCCCAGGGCTCTTGTAGAATCAGATCTGTAACACCACAAACCAACCAACGTGAAAGAATCAATAGTAGAATTCAATGAAAACCCAAACATGTGATCAAGGAGTCATGTAATAAAACACTAATCATTTTATAGGAAAGAGACGTATCACTGTATTATATTAATGAAAAGTAGAAGATACAACCAAATTGCCTTGATGTCGCAAGTTACCTTTTAGTGGTCCTTTGTTCCAACACACACATACACTTTCTCTAAAATTCGCATGAAGATAATCCACAAAATATTGATGGACAAATGGAGGCCTCAAGCATTAGTAATAACATGATTCTTCACACAATATTCAACCTATTATTTCATCAATTCTCTGCTTAATATTACTTCTTCTTGCTTAACCTGTTCCATGAGAAGCCCATGATTATATAGGAGAAGGTGAATTGGTTAAAAGGATGATGATGATCTCACCAAATTAGAGAAACTAGTAGGATCGCAACCATACAGATGCCACTTCACATTCTAGAAGATTCCCCTTCTAGAAACTTCATGAAACCTCTTTCCTCTTTTATCTTTGGAATGTCGTCACACCCTACCTATGTAGCATATTGCGGAAATGATGTGGACCAACCATAGAGTAGCCTGTAGAAATGATAGATTTCTGCACTGTGTAGTATGGGCAACCTATAGACCCATTCTAAAAAGAAGCCTTGTAGAGGAGGAAAGAAGTTTCTTTTCTCAGGAAAAAAGTCATGTTGGGAGGCTGAACACATGTCTATGATATCATCATTAGAGTGACAAAAATAATGTGTAACAACCTGCCATGTGTTTTGAAAACCCACTATCAACATACCAACCGTGTTTCTTTTTCTTAGCTTGTAGAGAGAATGTGCATTCTTCATTGCTATATTGATCTTGTTTTCTTATCCATGTCGTTTTATGAGGTTCTTATCTGTGACTGTTGTTATTCTATTGAGGTTCTTTAGGAGGTACTTTCATTCTGCAATCTTTGTCCATGTGTCCAAAGTTGTTACATTTGTAACATTCCACTTCAGTGCTCAAGGATTCAAACATGTTGTAAATTATTCTGTGTTTCACTAGGTATTCTTGAATAACCCCTTTGTGTATGACTCTCAAAGTTGTTATTGTTCCTAGGAATTGAATATCTTCTAAAAGGAGGTTCTCTTATGAATCCTTCTTCTTCTTGAGGCCTATTTGTCTGTTGTTGATTCTGAAATTTGAATCTTCTCGGTGGACGAGTGTCCCTATAATCTTCCTTGTATATCTTCCTATTCCCTTTGATTGTTTCTGCATAGCTTTTTGGATTTGTTTCTTGCTCTGTTGTTTTGGATCTTGATCCATTTTTCGTCTGATTGTATCCAAGTAGAGACTTGTCAAGATGAGATTTTTTATTGCTGATAATGTCATCCAAAACTTTTGAGCTATTCTGCATATTTTTCTTTTGAATATTCTTTCTTAATGTGACAATCTCTGCTTCCAAGTTTTTGATGATCATGTCCTTTTCTTCTAGCTATTCTTTGAGTGCTTCTTTAATTCTTTTATCTTCTTCTATTTGAACTTTCAATTTTGTGATCATTTTTTCTAGTTCTTGAGTGTCTTCCTTTTTGTCTAGTTTTGCTTGTAGTTTCTTGTTCTTCCTCTTTTCTCTTTTGATAACTTCTATGGCACACATTAATTCTTCTCGAAAGTCAACTTCTCTCTCTTCAATTTCTTCTTTGACTTCTTCTTCAGCTTCTTCATATTCTTCTTCGGAGTCTTCTTTTTCATATTCTTTTATTGCCATGAATAGAACTCTTCCTGTCTCACTATCATTGACTTCATCTTCATCTGATGATGAGATTTCTTCTTTGATGCATAAGATTTTCTTGAAATCTTTGTTTGTATTTATTTTGCCTTTATATGTGTGTTTTCCTTTTGAGTAACCTTCATCATTTCTCTTTTTATTATGAAGACATTTGTTAGTAAAATGACCAATACCATCACAATCAAAACAAATTAAAGGAAGCTTACCTATATACCTACCATTGGTTCCCTTGTTCAGTCTTTTGACGAAGTTGGCCACTTCTTCATCATCTTCCGAGACGTCGCTACTGCTACTATATTCTTCTTGTTCCTTTTTCTTTTGCTTTGATATTTTGGATTCTTTGAAGGTTGCTTCTTTTACATCTGGATTTTCCTGTTTAGTTCTCATCTCATATGCTATGAACATTCCATGCAGTTCATCCATGCTTATTGAGTTTAGATATGATCTTTCTTCTAGTGCTGATATCTTAGGGTTGAATCTCATAGGAAGAGATATTAGTAGCTTTTGAACAATTTGTAACAACCCAAATTGATTAATTTTTATCCTAATTTTTAAATTTGAGTTTAATTAATTATTAAAATATAGTAAATGAGTCTTTTGTTATTTTATTATTAAAAGTGGGTGAAGTAATTAATGGGAGGATAAGGTTGTTGGGGGGTTAATGAGGGGGACTTGAGAGAGGAGGATAAGAGAGGAGGGGAGCACTTGGAAGTGGATCTCATTTTTATTTTGGTTTGAGAATTTCTGAAGGAGGAGGAGGAGGAGGAAATTRGAAGAATTGTTTTTGGGGAAGCACTCATGGGGCACTRGTGTTGCTAGGAATTTTGGGCTCGAGGGCCATGAAACYGCAAGGAATCCTAGGGCTAGGCAGYYGGATAGGTTGTTCCTAGTTGGATGGGAGGTTAATATTTAGTCTGGGCAAGAACAAGAACATGATCATACAGAAAAAGGGACTAGATAACCAACCTGAAGATGGAGGTATGTATTATAATGTCGTTTTCATTATATTGTTGATATTATTATGTTGTTATCATTAATATCCTACTATGTTGTTGTTATTATGTTATTGTTGTTGTTCTCATTATGTTGTTATCATCAATATGTTTTTGTTATTTATTTATGATATAAGGAAAAAAATGAAAGAAGCTATAAACTAAATTCAGTAGAATATTTTAGAAAACTTTTATTTATTTTGAGTCCTGAAAATTAACCAGGCTCTACATATGGTATTAGAGCCTAGTTTCAAAACTGAAACCTGGGCTTGACCACCCAAAGCTCTAGGATTTTGTCTTTTTCATCTGCAATCAATTTGGGTCTGATACAGGTGATCCCCTCAAATTTGTCCTTCAATAGCCCCTTAAACAACCTGTAGATGATCATTCTCATCTATAGAATTTATAATAGCAGACGCCATCCTTTCTCTTTGTGCTTAGACTAGTATCAATGTTGGTCAGGGTTTGCGGGAAATGCAATTTCCAGATCATAAATCATTGAAACGTTGAGATGGATCTGAAAAAAATAGGCGGACTAATGCACCCTTGAATATTAGTTCAACGACCTCCTTACTTCAAGTAGCATCTTTAGAACCTCAATTGCCATTGGAAAAAGAAAATCGCCTAGAAATATCGCAAAAATCACCCAACAATTTTGAAAATGTATGCCATGTTGCGGTTTTAGTCTTTGTTTTGTAGGTAAGGAATTCTCCCACCAAGGTGAAATACTTTGACCAGATCACCTCTGAATAATGTGTGTAACCCTTCAAAAGATGGTTGGAGATAACAATCCGCAAGCTTGAAAAAAAAAAATGGGAGACCAAATTCTGCCTTTGTTCACTATTGGAATATATTGCAACAGTCCAAAAATTTATTGATGCACAGTTCTGTCTTAATTCAGATGTTAAAAAAACCCCATATATACTCCCAAACAACATCATAAACATCCCTCCTTCAACCGGTAGATGATTGCTTTCTGCTGGAAATTTGGTGACAACAATCCGCCTTATGGATGTTGAAAGGGTTGCCAAGATATGTGCCAAAAGTGACAATGTTAAATGACATCTACATGTTGTAGAAGAAACCACACCATATACCTCAAAGAAAAATGAATTTTCTATGCAAGGATGATTTATTAATCAGCCCGCTTGACCTTCAATTTATACTAATATTGTCAAGATCACTTTAAGGCCAACCTCTTAAAATTTTGAATATATCTGAGTAGGGCCGACCTTGTTTTTCTTTAAAATTTTGAACACACAAGTAGGGCCGACATGAGAGGGTATTAGGAAGTTATAGATGGCCAACTTAAATCCTTCATGGAAATCTTTAGTGCTGGGCGCCTTCCAAATCTCCAGTTGGGTGATCACTACTCTGTTTGTCTTCTCTTCAATGCATTCATTTGGAGGCATAGCTGAACTTTCATTGTCTAACAACAATGACACACAACTAGAGTAACTGTCAAAGAATCATGAAAATAGTTTGCTAGCTTGAGCACTTTTTAGCCCCCTGTTGCTCAATGCACACATTTGTGTGAAGAAAATACCTCTAAACATCAATAGTCCTAAGATTTTTGGGCTCATCTTGCCTTGCAAATTCTTCCAAAACCACCTTTATCTAATAAGCACTCAGGTCTGAAATTCTTCATTGTTACTGCCTGTTACAACACCCAGATCTCCAAATGTGTGGATTTGGCTCCAAATATGCACCTGGAAGGGTACTATCTGTTGTATATACTCTTGAGGTTGTTGCTGCCCAGAATTGTCTTTCAACATTTTGTTGGATGGGCCCCATAAAACATCAATTCAGGGCCTCCTAATAAACCACCCTCTTGCTATATGCTGAAAAGGGGCTTTACTACATGTCAGGAACAGATCTTCGTATGACTTCTGCCATTGTTTAACCCGAAAACAATCTCTATGGAAAATCCTTTCTGTTGAAATAATTGTTGAGAGTTAAGCTCCTTATAAACATCTCAAACAATAGGCTTATAAAGTGTGCTTTCAGTCCCCTGTGTGGGTTTGAAATTTGCGTTATGGTTCTAGGTACAAACCAATAGATGACATTTGTGGAGTGATTCTCTAAGCACAAGAACATCATCAAATAAAAAATAATTGCACCCTAAACTTATGACAGAATGTAAGTACTTCTATCAGACCATGAGTTCACAGATTCCTTTTTTTTTAAGAAAATCCTCAGCTCCCTCAATGTCCCCAATCCGGACTAGTGTAGAAAGCAAGCAAATATGGCTAAATATGGATTTTGTGTGTCGTTTCAGGTAATGTCAATTCAAAATATTGCCAAATCCTGTATATTTCATCTTTATTCCCTAGGTTACCATGCAAACTAATTAGATAATCATAAGCAACTTGCTCCTTTTGTTTTTTTTCTTAGCCTCCATCTCTTTCATTTTACTCTCCATTTATTTCAAAGAAGATTGTGCTTTGTCAAGAACTTCGGCCTTGATATAAATGTCTACTCGTGTGTCATAAACAGTCCAATCTACATCAATATTATCACCACGCTCTATTTCATTTAACACATCTTCCACCTTATCCATGTCTAATAGAGTTGCATAACTTTTCATCCAAATGTTGTAACATAATGTGTTTAGTGAGATGTCATTTTTCTTCATTTCCTGGATAACCAGAAGCACCTTTTCAAACTGCTCTGTGTTCATGTAGAGTGTCATCATCTCAGTATAGGGAACTGGATATTTAGCAAACCCCAAGAACTTCAACTTTTCCATGGTTGCCTTTGATTTTTTAATTTTGTTTTTCTCTTTTAAATAACAATTAAGAAGAACATAATAAGTTTGTTTGTTCTTTTCAGTATAAGGGAGGCCTGCGAAGCACTTTTCAGCACTGGCAATGACACAAACTTTTTCTATCAGGTCCAAGTGAATAGCACATTCACCTAAAGAGAATAAAAATTTTTGTCCCATCCACTCAAAAATCTCCAAAGCGTACTGATGTCGAGAATACTTTCGGAGTTCCTTGACCATATGTTTTATCTCCTGCTTCTTGGGGTGTTTCTTGCCTTCCTTAATCCATCCTCCAGTGCTGCCACAACGTTGTGCTTTGGATCTCCAAAAATTGTTATCCTCTTGTACAAAATATTTGGTAAACTCTCCGAAAAATCTTCTTTCTCCTCCTCCTCATCGGCTATTTTCTCAGTCTCCATGGCCTCCGTCGAAATTGATCTAAAAAAAAAAACCTATTTTACAAACCCTTGCAGAAGCCCCTATATACTTAAAAAAACCCCTATTTTACAAATCCTCCTCTCTTCGTACAGATTATCCCTGCAGGAAAAATGAACCAATCGAGTAAAGTTATTGAAACCCTAAGCTATGAAGCAGAACGTAGAGTGGGATCTCCAGGTAGCCGCTGTGACAGGAATGTGGCATTGACTACTTGCAAATCAGTGCAGGGAAGTTCCTAAGATTTGAAGAACAACCAACCCTGCGTGTAAATGAATACAAAAATATTATGAACGTATTTTGTGAAGATTCATTCTTACGTTTGGAAATGGCAGAGATAACAAGCGACCTCATCATTGTCGGTTGAGCTGAGCAGATGCGACAGGCACACAGTTCAAGCCTGATGCGAGAGCAACATAGTTTGGTACGGAGCTACAAATTTTACTACGGTTATGAGAATCTATTCATACATGGATTCATTCTGAATTGGCAAATCCATACCTAGAATTTTGATGATATTAATCTCTTGACCATAAATTTATGTCAAAATGATAGAAACATATCATTCAAGATTAGCTTACTC
>ML830624.1:139810-153279 GCA_009831015.1 Picea engelmannii | reverse complement strand
ACACATTATCAATGTATTCTCTTTTTCTAAAGATTATGGTATGATGGGCTGGCAAATTGGATAGATAGCATATCCTTCTGAAGTCAAGGGCCTTGGAGCACAACTGTTTCAATCATTGGACAAAATCTTGCTCTGTATTCACTGGAGCTTAGCCCTGGGGGGAACCGTTTGTTTGAATCGTTGAAACAGTTGGCATCAAGCATTTAAATTCGTGCATAATGCAAGGAAGGAAATCGTGGCATGATTTACAGTGTAAAACGTGTCTAATCCTCCGGTGATATTCTTAAAACCATTTTATAACTTCTAGGGCACAAAGCCATGACTGCCAGAGGTCAGAAGCGTTATGTAACATTGCCAGAGATCTGAAACGTGGTGTAACATTGCCAGAGAGAGATGGAAACGTTATGTAACATTGCCAGAGATCTGAAACGTGGTGTAACATTGCCAGAGAGAGATCTGAAACGTTGCTATGTTTTTTGGGAGAAAGGAGATAGACAGAGCATAGACTAGATAGGGGAATAGAACAAGAAATTGAACCTCCAAGCATTTTGTACTGTTCTTATTCTCAATGAAATAGTTAAGAGTTCCATGAATTCGACTGTTGTTGTTTGTAAGTTTGTTGTGGGTTATTTATTTCCCAGTATGTGTTGATTTAGAGAACGGCCTGTTGACAGAGAAGGCAGGGCCCCCTTCAATGGAAACAGAGCTGTGTATATATGGCATTTACAGTAGACTCCAGATTTGATTTTATTTTTCAGCAATTTTCCCATTGGTTTAATAGAAGTAGCATTTCATTTCATTGCAACCGAGGGTTTAACATTATCTTTTCAGCCATTGATTTCACTTCTTCAGTTTTCACATTTAGACTGCTTAGCATTCAGGAACTAGTTTGGGTATCTCATGAGATAGAGAAGTTTCCCTTTGATTACAGTAGAGGGTTTATCTTTTACATGCATATACAGAACAATATCGGTTAGTACCGAGTAGTACTGAGTAGTACAGAGAAAAGTAGGGTGCAGTAGCTCTTTCCAGTGAGTTTCTTTTAGCATTTCAGAGATTAGTTTGGCATCCTTTAAACCCCCTCTTCAGCCCTGCATTTCCTGTGTTGGTTCCTCTAAGTCTACCTTCCCGGGTTGACAATTAAATGTTGATTTACATGGTATATCTGCAGCTCGACAAGAACCTATGCACCTTCATCTTCTCAAGTTTCATGGCTTTATCAACATATACTCACCCTATACACAGTCATCCCGCGTACATACTCACCCTATACACAACCAACCCACGTATACCTTCAATGTATACGCACCCTATACACAAACAACCCGCGTATGCATCAGAAAATGGGTTTTTCTGTAAATCCGAAAATTTTTCCGTCAACCCTTCGTGCTACCTTAGACGTTTGCTACTTTAGATATATCCACAAGTATTTACAAGAAGATTTACACAAGAAAATAGATATACAAAATGTACAAGTGTGTTCTTAATGAGTGAGCTTTGCCTCTTATTTATATCTTCATGTAGCATTACACTTTCCTTATTTTAGGGCTTCTTCATTTAAAATAATTTTTTTTGCAAAGCACTTTGACCCTTGGGGGCTTCTATAAGACTCATGAGGGGTTCTCCAACTTCATATGGTCATAACTCTCTAACCATGAGGAGCTATGTGACATTCCACATACCACTGGAAACAGAATGACAAGCACTATCCATTTAGGATATTTTCCCTGACAATTTCATTGTCCTTCAACTCATTATTCCATAATTAACCATGGGCTATCTTACTCTGCAAAGCATCTTCCTATGAGGGATTTCACCATAAGGGGACCACTTTGGAGTTCATCCATATTGACTTCTTATAAACCATGATGAGACAATAATGAGTCATCTTTACATCAAACAATCTAGGGTCCATTACCCAAACCTTAGTGCTGCGGGGCTTTCTTCAAGGGTTGACATCAATGACAACCAACCTTATTCAACATGTAATACTCGTAAGGGTGGGAAAAATGGTAATAAACCCAAGGACAATGATAATAATGAGAATATGAATACTAATGTTGGAGAGGGTAAACGAGAAAGATGTAAGGTGAAGTTTCCCTATAATATTTGCACAGATGATCACCTTACTCATTTATGCCCCAAACTTGCAAAAGCTGCGAGTCTATTATCTCAATCACCCTTCGTGTTGACGAATCCATTCCCACATAATTAGAACTTGGCCTCGAGCTCCTCAAATGTCGGAAATGTTTTTGGTGGAAGTCAAAACCAACATTCATAAGACGACGACCGTTTATGTATCAATATGGTCGATGCTAAAATTAATGTAGCCACTTGATCTCTAGAGCATGGCTCTAAACAAGCTATCCCTGGTCTAGAATCTCCTCCTCCTCCTCCAAAGATGACTTTACATATTGAGAAACCAAATCCACTGCCTCGTATTCTAAAAGGAGTACTCAAGCGCTTTACCCATAATCCAAATGCTAGAGCCACCCATAACTACTCTATTGTTGAGGACCTGGGTCAAACCCCTTGTGCGATGTTGACTTTGTAGGTAATCCAGACGTGTCTTTCATAGAGGAATGCCTTACTCTCTGATTTAAGATCTCTAGAACCCAGTGGCTCAAAGGTTATCAAGTTTGAAGTCACATATGTGAAGCCTTGCTTGCCTTACCATGTGGCTTTCCAAATCCACGTGGAGTACTCAAAGTATACCATCAAACGCCCAGTTGTTGATGAAGGCATTGCTACGTGTGTGATGTCCCTAGTATGTTGGAAATATCTCGGTTCTCTGACTCTTTCCAGGTCATCAAACATGTTGACTTATTTCAACAGTCATTCCTTCCGTCCTCATGGTATTCTCCCTACCTTTCTGATCCAGTTAGGTGGGAAGAAGGTAGAGGTGGAGGTGGAGGTAGTTGATGCACCTATTGATTATAACTTGTTACTAGGCTGCAATTGGACTTATTCTATGATCTTCATTGTGTTTTCCATCTTTCATACTCTTTGTTTTCCTCATGAAGGGAATATCATGATGATTGATCAGTTATCCTTTGCGTGCTCTAGTCCTAATGCATCTATTGGACCGTCGATCCCTGTGATCGACAATTCTCAGCTGGCAACTGAGAATATCAGTGTCAGAATGTATTCTTCCCTTATGGGTACTTTCGAATTTATGGCACCGAATCACCACATTTACACCATGTCCAAGAGGCTCGTTTTTACAAGGAGTTCGATTCCTTTCCGCACTTCGTATTTTAACAATCCTTGGACGCTACCTTCCTCGACTGCATCCTGTGAGGGTCATCCACATACTAGAATTATATCACCAACCTATGGTAGTCATTTTGGAGATGGTTTGACAACCTCTTCTAGTCATGTTCAAGACCAACAACCAGTCGCTTATATGTATAAAACATAAGCGTTAAGAATCTAGATTGGCGCATACCTGTAAAGCTTTATTAAACCTGGTTGTTTGATACTTACATGATCTATGAAACCCTTTGAATTGCCTGTACCATTTCTGTTAGCACCTTCATATTTTCTCCAGTTAGGGTGGGTTACATCCGCGCGCCACAACATGAAAGATCAGGTACGAAAAACATGAGAGTCAAAGTTACGTCAGTGGTCGGTTGGCCTTTGGGGTCGGGAAAGGATGTTAGAGCCAAACATGTGTCGAAAGTATGAGTATGTTCCAAAAGAGTTAGATATTTTCATAAGGTAAGTTGTTCAGTGCCTCAGGTTGAGGCGAGTTGTTCAAACATAAGTCGCAACAGCAAGTGCATCGACCATCATCATCTCATCATGGAGGCTGGGGAATTCTAAAAAAAATCAAGGTGATTGTACCGCACACCCTCTACAACTCTCTATTGGCTACATCTCATATGCACCATACCATACCCATCGCGCAAATGTGACACATAAATTCTTTAAAACATCTCGTTGCTAGGAATTCAATGTTCCTTGGCATGTTTCGACTCACTACCCACTTTGTTATAAATTCTATATGTTCTGCATGTGTTCTACTTATCAGTCAAGCTTATGCACTATTGGTAGTTCATCTTGTGAGCCCAGTCTGATCAAATTCTTCTCTTTGGGCCTTTGTCAAGTCACCCTGGTGTAAGGAAGATACATTGCCGCACCATGGGAACTCCTCAAAACACAAGACGGGGCCTGTGAGGCAGCCAAAGTGCCAGTTTTGAGCCCCAACATGCCTAGGACTCATTCTTATTTGTACTGGGTGTTCCTGAGGCTTCAAAGGCAAATTCCTACCTTCACGTGAAAATGATGGTATTGCCCCGTGCGAAGGCTGAAGTGGAAGAAGTTACGCTGGAAGGACATAGGTTGGAAGACATGCTTCCTCAACAACAAATACCATAGAGGAGAGGAAGGCCCAGGAAGAATAAACAAATTATGGAAAACCAAAACCCGATTGAGTCGTGTGCAAGATCAATCGCCGAGGAGTTACTAAACCATAAGTCAGGGAACTGGGAGAAAAATGAGGATGACAGATGCCTTGGGTTATAACATTCGAGAGCCTACTCAGCAGTTGGAGCAGGAATAACTCGCCATTGTTGAACTCTACTAGGAAAATAGAGAATTAAGAAGACAATTGGCAGCAAGGACCCTTGAGGTGTCAGCACCACAAGGTCGTGAAGGGAATGTAATCTGGCTCAAGAGGTAGCTTTGAGAAGTGAAATATACGATCATGCAGCTGCACGAAGCACAAAGGGTGTCAGAATATCAAAAAATGAAAACACCTCGAGGTGTGCAAAGAAGCCGGGGAGAAATTATACACGCAGAAGAGGCATGATTGACGAGCTCTATTATGTGACACAAACTTTTGATAGTTTTCCCTTTTTTGTGAAAAAATTTCATGCTCTTAATGTCACCGGGTTGATTGGCCCAAAAGGTGCAGATAGTGTCTCTTGTATGTAATTTGAGCTTGATGGGGATCTAATATAAGGTCTTGAAATGGTTGCATCGTTTCTTCCCTTTGCGTGTGTATCTATTGTTTTCTTTGTCTAAATTTTCTTGTAATTTAGCCTCAAAATTATACTTAGTGGTCCTCTAAGTTACATTGTATTTTCATTGATATCCTTCTACGAAAAACCTCTGACGTTGATCGATTTCATCGTACGGCGCTGACATGGCACTACTAGATTGGGATTCATGGTACTGAATACTGGGGACTTAGCTCGCGGGCATTGGTCAGACTCAGGACTTTGTTCAAGTCGTGCGCTCTAAGCTAAACTTGGAATTGTCGATGTCGAAAAGGTATCGGGTATCGACCCTCAGAGATAAACCTATTGCGTAGTTTCTTTGTGGGTTGTCATCCTCGAAAACACCCGATGCCGAAAACGTTTTGGCAGATGGCGATCGGTGATATCGTTTCTTTATTCGTCCAATCGCTTACTCTTTTCACCATTTATCGACACTGAAGGGAATCAGTTTTCAGTGATATCCTTACGTCATGCTTGTCACGAAGAGAGACCAAGAGGCCGAAGAGAGATTATGTGTCCAAAGGCTGGCTTCGTCGACATAACCGATGTGGTAGGCCGATGGAGGAGGCATTTGTCAATAAAACAAATGGTAAATTAGATGCAAGGTGTGAAAAAAAAGATTAAAAACTCTAAGAAAAGAATACAAAAGGAAAAAGCCTAGTGTAGAATGGCCACGTTCAAGTGTAAAATTTCTTTAAGTACAACCCGTTGACGAGTTCTTTGAGAGGGTGGCCTTTGGGGGAGGCCAGAATGTATGCACCTTGAGTGAGGTAGTGTTGAATGATGTAAGGTCCATTCCATAATGACTCAAACTTTCCATGGCCGAGGGTATCGTGGGCAATATCATAAGCAAGGACGAGGTCACCTTCATTGAATGAGTGAAGGTTGACATGGCGATCAAAGGTGGCCTTTAACCGTTTTTTAGTTGCCTCATTGTTCTGTAATGAAGATCGACGATATTCATCCAATGACTCTAAGTTTAGCAATCGTCGCTCCATTGGAGAAGTGTCGGGTAATAGCTCAATAGCAGTGCATAAGGTAGGAATTTTGCATTCAATGGGGAGAGTAGCTTCAACACCATGGACTATATGAAATGGTGTGAAACCAGTGGTAGTTTTAACTATTGTGCAATAAGCCCACAATGCGGGAAACAACATATGATGACAATTGGTTTTATGTTTGTTAATCGTGCGTTGCAACATGGTTTTGAGGACCTTGTTAACTGCCTCTACCTATCCATTGGATTGACGATAGTATGGGGAGGCGAACTCATGGGAGAAACCTAACTTGCATGATATTTCGATGAAAATATCATTCTCAAAGTGTTTCTTGTGATCGGAGACTAATTGGAGTGGTACTCCAAAGCGGGAGATGACGTGGTTAAAGAAAAAACGTGCTACAGTGTCAGCAGTGTTGTTGAAGGTGGACATGGATTCGGTCCACTTGGTGAAGTAATCTACTACAAAGATGATGTATTTGTGTCCATTGTTGGATAGAGGGTTGCAAGTCATGAAGTCGATGCCCCATTTTCAAAATGGGCTTGCGGTAATGACCGGGTGTAGAAGAGTAGGTGGTACTCGCGTACAACTGACAGGTTTTACATCACTTCACAACATTGATGCAATAGTGAAACAATGTAGGCCAAAAATAACCAGTGCGAATGATTTTTTGAGTGGTGGACATTCCTAAGAGGTGTCCCCCACAAGCGCCACTATGGCAGTTGTTCAAGACTCGATCAGCCTTGTCGATAGTCAAACATAGGCGAAGTACAGTGTTGACCCCACGCCGATATAATATATCACTGATAAGTACATAGTGGGGGGCCTAGTGATGAATGCGTCGATGATCATCTCGGGAAAGGTGGTTTCTGAATTTCTGTGTTCGGAGGTTGATGAGAAGATCGTCATACCGTGGGTCATCCTAGGGGATGTAGAAGAGATTTTCATTGGGGAAGTCTGTATTGACGGGGGTATTTCTAGTATCAAAGGGAAATGTCGTAATGAGTTCGGTGAGGACGAGGGATTTATTTCTCTTGGGTGTTGAAAATTCGAGGTCATACTCCTGAAGGATGACAATCCATCGGACAGATTTTCCATTGATTTTCGGTCGCTGAGGAAGTAGTGCATTGGGTTGGAATCTGCGATGACTTTCGTAATTCGAAAGAAGATGTAATGGTGTAATTTCTAGACTGCGAGGACAACTACAAGAGCCATTTTTTATTTGTGGTTGTATTTCAGGGGTATCCCTAAAAGATTTCTACTAATGTAGTAAATGACATGCTCGCAATCATCATCCCCTAGTTGAACGATAACTCCTGCTACTAAGACAGTTGAGGCCAAGATATAGAGGATGTAGTCACGATTATAGTCTGGTGGAATAATCAACAGGGCATTGGAGAGGGTCGTTTTGAGATCATCAAAAGCGTTTTGGTCATGTTTGTCCCATTGGAATGGGATATCATGACGTAAGAGGCAAAGGAAACCATGTGCCCGAGTAGCGTAATCGGGGACAAAGCGACGTAAAAATTTAGCTTTGCCTTGTAGGCTCTGGAGTTGGCATAAATTCCGTGGTGGGGGAATTTTCATGATGGCTTGGACCTTGAGGGGGTCAACTGTAATGCCACATTGGGAAACGATAAACCCAAGGAGGCAGCCAATAGTGATGCAGAACACACACTTGAGGGGATTCAAGCAGATGTTGTACTGATGACATCGTTGGAACATGATTCGTAAATCACTAAGATGTTGAGTTTGTTTTTTGGAGTGAGCAGTGAGATCGTCCAAGTAGGCGAGAATGATTTGAGCGAGATCATGAAAAATGTATGTCATGGCACATTGGAAAGTGGCTCCTGCATTCTTAAGGTTGAAAGGCATGAAACGATAAGAAAAATTTCCCCAGGGGGATCAAGGTCGGGCATCTATGTGTAGGACCAGGCAAATATGTCCCAATATTCCTGGAAGAGAGCTTTGTAGGCGGTGATTTCTTCAGGAGAGCATGCGTCGCCAATGGTAATTTCCTCTATGACTCCAGATTTGATGGAAATATCGATTTTGATGGTGGGGGAAATATTGGCCATGTTGCCTTATTCAAAAGAATCGAGGGCAGGGATAGGGTTATTTAACCAATCTATATGCCCCGTTGGGAGAAAATCCTTGGTTTCAACTGCATAGATGGGATTTTGGTGAGGAGGCCCGACGAATTCTTGTGAAGGAAAAATCACTTTGTGGTGTAGTGTGTCCCATGGGAAATTGGGTTTAGTTAACTCCTCAAGGATGTCTTCGTCACAGTGAAACTGTCGAGAATATAGGGGATCGAAAGGAGTGACTTTGGTGACTGTCATCATGGGGTTATTGTTTGGTGGTGATGATGTAGAGTGGGTATCGTAAGGAGGTTGTGATGGTTCACTCGACATAAAACAAATATTGAGATATTGTGGGTTGAAAATGGTAGTCGGGCATAGAATTTTCATGGGGAAATGAATTGGAGAATTGGGGGGATTTAGGGGTAAATCCTCATATAAATAATCTAGGTACCATGGGGGAATAGGGAGTGCCTCAGGTTCGGGTGAAGAGATATGAACCATATCTAGTGATGGGGTAAGGGTACTCACTGGTTATGCTAGAGGAGTGGGTGTATGATTTTGAATAAGGGCTAGTTGGCAACACCTGTATTCAATGATCATAGGACATTGATATGTGAAATGATCAAGTGATTCGTATAGAGAGCAAGGACATCCCATACGTTCTTTGACTGAGGTCGTGACATAATGGATGTCGGTGACATGTGTTGGGGTGAGTTATTGCTGAAATCTTTAGCGTACAGTTGTTAACGTCTACCAGAACTGAGGTAATGTTGGACAATGGTGTGTGTAATGGCCATATTCTGAACAGATGGCGCATGCAAATTTGGTTTGCAGTCCTTTTCTACTTATGTTTTGGGAGATAGAGACAATATTGGAGGAAGCGACAAGCGGTGGTGGTGCTTGAGGGAGTTGAATAAGATTACATAACTCAGGGAGAGATGGGCACTTGTTGGTGGGGTGTCCATCTTTGTCGCATAGCATGCAAGGAGGTTGGACATGTGGGGGAAGTGGAGCAGTGGGCTCCTTCTTTTTTAGTCTGCTCCCAGCTGTAGCAGGGGTGCTAACAAGTGGGGGTGTGGGTAGGATAGTGGGGGTAAGTATGGGAATCTACATCGGGATTCCTTCTATTTGGGGAGGGAGGGAAGGTTGAGGGACCATCTCAGGTGGATGTAGATACCATACTGGGATTTCCAACACCATGTTAGGAAGGGTGAGTGTTGTAGCTACTTGGAAATCTTGTACACCCAATGGGGGTAAAAGAAAGGGATTTGGGTAATGGCTTGGGGGATTGTTTCCCAAACCAGGATATGGCCTTGTGGGAGGGGAAGATCAAGAATAGGTAGAGCTAAACAAGGTCGAGGAGATTCCTGAGGAAGGAGTTCTGAGTTCTATGACTAGTGGGACGTCAAGGATGAAAGGGGCCTCAGTGGGAGGGAGATTATCTTCAGTTGTTGTTCCTTTGGTGGAGACGATACATACTTGTGCAGAAGGATGGATGAGCAGTGGTGCTTCGTGGTATTTCCGTAGTAAGGATGGGTCCTTAAAAATTCTGGGACCCATCTCGATGAGTGGATAGGCATCCAGATTAGTGTGGATGAAAGGGAGGATTTTTTCGATGTTGGATGAAGGGTTGGGATCATAATGTGATACCTGATCAATGGTAATGATCTTTCTGTTATGGGGAAACATCATGGTTCGGAACACAGAAGAGGCGACTTCCTTCATAGCATAAATGTAGCTATGACCAAACAAAATATTGTAGTCAAGTGGGGCATCGATAACCTTAATGTCAATAAGGATAGTTTTTCCCCCAAGTTTGACGGGGAAATTTTGGAAGATCCCCTCGGGAGATGAGGGTTGTTCGTCTAAGCCCTTAAAGTAATAGAAGATGGTATTAGATCTGGAGAGCCAAGTTTCTGCCAAACGGTTTTGAACATGACGCATGTGGATGCACTTTCATCAATGATGCAACAGTGGACGGTGATGTTTCGGATTTTAACCGGTATTTGAAAAGTGACAAGAGCGGGAAGACGGGGTTCCCCACTTTCGATATCAAATGTGATGAGTCAAGTATCGGTAGGTTCAACTGCCCCCAGAGCAGAAAGTAATGAATTTCGTTGAGTAGGACAGGTTTGAAGAACTTCTAATACTGACATGGCAGTGAGGGATTGATACAAGTCATCGACCAAAATATAATTGTGGTGTTCCCTAGCTTGAGGGTTATGGAAATTCCTTCACAATGGGATGTGAGGGATATGAAGAGGTGTTTTAGTATTAGGGTGTAGAATCATCAAAGGTGGGTTATCCGTGACTAGGGTGGCCACCGAAGTAGTGGGAGTCAGGTCAGAGGGTGCACTATATTGATGATTGCGCGTTTGTAGAAGGACCTCTTCCTCACTAGTGAGGAGGATAGTTCGATCTACCAAACTTCCTGGGTTGTGATATGGTCTTGCCTATGGTGGGGTAGGGTACATCTATTGTTGGGTGTTCATCACCCCTTTATGTGGTATTGGGTTTTGCAACATGGTCGGGGGTGGGTGTTGCACATATTGTTGTGGGGCCTGCTGGGGGGCAGGCGGGGCTGGCAGATGTGGTCCATTACTGGATTCTTTCATCCATTTGAAGTTTGGGATTTGGCGGCAATGGTGAGTATAATGGCCATACTCACCGCAAAGGGAACAAGGGAAGTTTGTTTGAATATTTTTTTTGTTCTTTCCTTGGTGTTTGTTGCTATTTCCCCCTTGAGGGTTCTGGTTCCCCTGGTTCTGGTTGCCCCTTGCAGGTTGGTTCTGCTAGGGTTGGTTTTGGTTTCCTCTTGGTTCGATATTATTATCGTTTTGGTTTTTCCCTTTATTTTTGGAATTGTTCGATTGATGGGATGGATTAGTCGTATTCAGTTGTTCAAAATTTTGGTATTTCTGAATGGGAAATAGTTGAACAAAGTTAACCCTAGCATGTGGTTGTCCTTGTGGTGAAGGAATAGGCTGGGGGGAATCAGGAAATGGAAAGTACGGATTATGTTGTGGTAATGATCCATAAGATGCATAGGAAGGCATGGTGGTTTCACCAATGCGTAGAGTGTAAGCAGAGGTGGAGTGGGTACCGGAATTAGGTTGAGCTACGGGGCATGTTATGGGTGCTAGCGGTGGTCCACTGGTGGGCGGAGGAAAGGTTAAGGGGTATGGTTGTGGATAAGGGGGGGGATTATAATAAGGGGGTACGTCATATGCAGGTGGATATTGAGGGGTTCCATACATTGATGGTTGTTGGGGATGTGAATTGTGGTGTGTAGTGGTACCAATCAATCCATCCGATGAGTGAGACATCCCAAGTTTGCCTTGGCCGAATGGCACGGGTCTCGGGGCATCAGGTAGTACTGTATACAAGTACCCTGACTGTGAGTAAATGAGTTAGAATTGTTGGGCCTTGCTAATGGCTCCTTCTTCATACTGGGGGAAGGTGGCGGCCACATATTTGGCAAGGAGGGAAACAAGTGATTTGAGGAACCAATTGAGACATTGTTGTGGAGTAGCTTCAGCTTTGCAGAGACTATGTCGCTGATGCCATTTGTGAATGTGGTTAGTGATTTGCATGGTGGAGGTTTGTTTAAATTTCGAGAGTAGTTCGAGGCCATTGTCATGACGAATTGGTAGTTGAAAGAAGGTCAAGAATGATTTGGCCAAGGATTCAAAGTTCACATGGAAACCAAATTTTTCTTCTACATACCACTTAGCTGATGGTCAGTGAGTGTACATTGAAATAACCTCAATTGGACGAAATCGTCCATAATGCTATTTGAAGAGTACCATAAGTGAAAGGTTATGATATGGTTGGCGGGATCGTCTTCCAGTTTTCCTTCAAACTTGGGGATGTCTTAAGGTAGTTTGGTAGGCATTGGTGGCAATGTGGGGTTATGCAATATAGGATCATTGGTGAGTTTAGTCAGATATGGTATGTTGAGGGAAGCCAAGTATGGCATTTGAGGTGGTAGTGGAGGATTAGTTCCAGCCATAGTGTGAGTGTTTTGAGTACCTGACCCTTGAGGGGGACTAGGTGGGTCTGTACTTCCCCCTTGAGAAGAAGTTGTCCCCCTGCTTTCATGGAAAGGAGAGTGTGGGGTGTTTGACCTTGGGAAGTGGACCCAAGCAGAGTGGAACCAAGAAAAGTTGATCCCAAGATAGTAGCACTCACAGGGGTGTGGGGAAGTATGGTTGATTAGTTGGAAAGACTAGGAACTCCGCCTAGAATGGGAGGGAGATTTAGCAAGCATCTGGAATGACGGGGGTTCTGTGGGTCCCCTATGATGTCCGACTAGCAAGGTGGATGTGTGAAAATGGTGATGAGAGAAATTAATGAACAAGATACTTTGTATAACTTGGACCTTCACACTATATATCATAATCATATGTAATCACAGGAACATCATACATAAATCAATTGATAAAGAAGCATACATGTGGGTAGGTGGATTTTGTCCGCGTGGCAGAACAAAGAAAAAAAATGCTTGTGTCCTAAAAGATTTAACGTCCTTCCTCTCAAATAACATTGGACCTTCCAATAGCACTCAACAGTGGGGTCTGAAGCCACCCAAAGAGGTACTAATGAAGGATGAAGTAATCAGTTATAATGAGGGGTAGAGGGTGCATATCCCGAAAGAACTGGCGATATTTCCCAATAGCCATACAAAATCTGATCAAGGTGCAACTGAAGCCCACAGTTGCCACCTGGGTAGATGCCCTAAAAATTTGTTACTAGGTACCTCGGTCAAAGTGCGACATTTAGATTTATGGACTAAGAAATGGGTCATGGGATGGATCTTGTCCAAGAGGTGGGTGCCTCAAGGGGGGATGCACAGAACAACCGGACCTTGGCCTTCGACCCTTCACGGGTATGTCCCTACCTTATGGTGTAGGAACACTTGACTTGGAGGATTTAAAATTCCCTATTTGACAACCTCTATTGTTTGAAGATGTGAGAACCAGATAACGGGGAGTTATTTGGATGGCTATCCCTGAAATTCTACCTAGACTAAAAAATTTCTTTTGGCACCTCCTGTGGAGAAAATATTAATGAGTTTTTTAGAAAAAATTTAGCTGTGGTTTTTTGAGATATTGGGGGTGTGAGCCAATCTCATTGAAAATAAGTGGGAGTGGAGAGTTTCATCAAGAAAAGGGTGGGGTGTTTCAGAATCCCTTTGGAGGAAACTTACTTTAATCTTCATGTTTCGAGATGAAACTGAGTGAGTAGTGACTTTGTGTGTGAATCAAGTGAAAGTGTGCCAATATTTTTAATAATTTAGGTGTCACCTTGCTGCATGTGGACTTCACTTGGTCCTTACAATTCTTGATTACCTAGTTAACTAAATTTCATTAGTACAACCTTGC
>ML830624.1:113795-124274 GCA_009831015.1 Picea engelmannii | reverse complement strand
TTTCTATGCTATATTGATATTTGGTTCTTAACATTTTCTTTGCCTCTTCTAATTCCACTTTTAGCAGGGCAAAGTCTTCATCAGGCTATTTACTGTCTTTCTTGAACTGTATCAGCAATTGTTTTTGCTTTCTGTTCTTAATTTTGAGTCTGTCAATCTCTTCCACTACACTAATCAGTTCTCCTTCCATATCAACCACAACTTCTTCATCATTATCATCATTGCCTGTGATTTTATTATCATAATCCTCTTTGGCCATAAGCATGAATTCATTTACCTTATCTTCACAGGAAGAGTCACTATCAGTGTCTTCTGAGGAGTCATCATTGTTTACACATAAACCTTTCTTTCTATCAAATCTTTTAGATTTGTACTTCTCTTCACCTTCACATGTCTGATCCTTTCTTTTGTGAGGACGTTAATTTTCAAAATGACCTATCTTACAACAGTTGAAACTTTTGAAAGGAAGCTTACCTTTGTATTTGCCTGATCCCTTCTTCAGTCTCTTCACAAATTTTTCTTCAATTTCATCAGGCTCAGAATCCTCATTCTTGTCTGCCTTAAATGATGCTTCTCTGGAGGTGGGTTTATCTTTAACTATTCTCATTTCATATGCAGTCAATGTTCCTAGAAGTTTATAAAACTCCAAGGTTTTTAGATCATTAAGTTCTTCTACAGCAGAGACTTTCGGGTTCAACCTATCTGGTAGAGATCTCAAAATTTTCTGAACTAAAGAAGTTTCCTCAATTTTTTCACCAAGTTATTTCATTGAATTTACCAGTTCTTCAACTCTCAAAAAGTATTTTCCAATAGTTTCATCTTCTTTCATCTTCAGTTGTTCAAACTGTACTCTGTAGGTTTGAAGCTTGACGTTCTTTACCTTCTCATTACCTTCATAACTTCTAATGAGTTTGTCCCACATTTCTTTGGCAGTTCCTAGGTGCATAACTTTTACGAATTCTGCTTCTACAAGACCACTCAAGATAGCATTCATAGCCTTAGCGTTGAAGATAAATTCTAGCTTGTCATCCTTATTATCTAGTGCAACTAGCTTTACATAACCAGTATCTACCACATCCTAGACATCTGCACCTAAATCCATTATGTAGGTTCTCATTCTAACTTTCCAAAAGGAAAAGTTTGTTCCATTGAACAAAGGGGCATTATTGGTTGAATTTTCTTCATGGCTTGACATGTTTAAGCTCTAGGATCTACCCTTACATAAAAGGGTCTGGCTCTGATACCAATCGTTGGACAACTGAGAGGGGGGGGTGAATCAGTTGTTACCATTCTTAAACAATTATGCTTATTTTAAACTCTTTGCAGAGCACTTAACGACAATCACAATAATGCAAGGAGGTAAGCAGTAGAACATTTGACATCAATCACACATATCAAATATACAGAGACAGATATTTCCTGAGGAAACCCATAAAGGGTAAAAACCTCTTCTTCTTGGTATGATAAGTAATCTTTACATTTTGTACATTATCATACATATGAGCTCCAACTCATTGTGAGGCTACAACCTTTGTTTTGCAAGCTGCAACTTGCTGAGAGAACCAACTATTTGTTTTCTCTAGCACCTACAAGAAGGAAGCACCAACTCCCTGGTTTCTCTAGCACCCACTAGAAGGAAGCAAGAACCCCCTAGTTTCTCTAGCACCCACTAGAAGGAAGCAACAACTCCCTAAGTGTTCCAACACCAACTGGATGGAAGCACCAACTTCTAGTCACATAGGCACCAACCTGTAAAACAGAGAACAACAGTTCTCCCTTGCACCACCCTACCACCCTGGTTTCTCTGGATGCAACCAGATGGAAGCTAAAACTCCCTGTGTTCAAGCACCCACTTGAACCTTTGAGGACAACAGTCCTCCCTAGCACCTCCCTCCCACCCTGATTATAAATATT
Organism: Picea engelmannii; assembly: GCA_009831015.1. NCBI lineage: Eukaryota > Viridiplantae > Streptophyta > Pinopsida > Pinales > Pinaceae > Picea > Picea engelmannii. The sequence goes on along the minus strand of ML830624.1, from coordinate 122,360 downwards.
TTCTACTGAAACTTATTACAGTGATTCAATAGTTGTCATTGGCTTACCAGACTTATCACTATTCTGCTATGCTGCTCTGCTCTCCTGTATCAGTGTCTCTCTGTCTGCATCTTCTTGCGCTTTATGATCTTTTTTTTTCTCTACAAGTGCACCACGACCTTCTTTTATTGTCTCAGTTATGCATCTTTGTTCCTTTCTTATGCTGTGCTTTATGCTCTGTGCGCCATGTCCCTTCTATGCACCATTCCTCTTCTTTGCATTTTATCTATTGCACTATGCCTCCTTCTACACACTTGAATCACTCTCAACAACAGCCTCCCTCTCTTCTTTGTCCTGCATTCTTGTAGTCTCTGTGCACCTTGTGCATGAAATATGTGCAATTATTCTTCATGCTCTACACCCCATGTCGAGTGCTCTTCCTGATCATCATTGCAACTCTTCAGCTTCTCTGACTGTTAAACCCATGCATCCATCATCATTGGGTGTTATGCCGAGATTCCTTATCCTCTCCAGTAGTCGAGACTCTTCATCTTCTTTGTCACAGTTGAGCTCATCCTCTCTGTTGCAATTACAGGCTTCAACGCTCTTCCATCTGTCAATCACCTCTATGAACAATATTCATTCCACTAGGAGATTCCTTGAGACTCTTCAGCTCCTTTGTGTTAGCACTCTGTAATTTTCCCAAGGCTATAAGGCAGTCACAGAGGCAACATCAAAACCACTTCGAGTCTTAGATCTAGCCCTCCAAGACTCAGAGATTGATCTCTCTGTGTGATATAGTTTTGTTTGAATAGGTATCAGGCTAGTTATGAAGAACATGTGTTGGGGTTTTTAGATGATTGTTTTGGAACAACAAGGAGGGCCATTGGGCAAATGGGGTCTGTGCTGAAAAAATGTGATTCACATCAGATTTGGACAAAGTTCTTTCACAGGGAAAGGTAGTGGAAATATTGGATCGAATTAATTTTAGATGGCATCGATTTGAGGATAAAATAGGAGAGGAAAAATCCAGGCAAAGGAGCAGTCAAGAATTCCTGAACTAAGCTTTTGCAGAAAACATAAAGATCATCAAAAGCAGACAGGCAGAGTATCCGCTGATAAATTCAGCCTCTATTACTTTCCTTCTCATAATAAGAAAAAGAAAACAAGCATAATGATCACAGGAAAAACATTAAACAGAGGAAGAACACCACCACTATCACCACACAGGAATCCTGTAAAAGAAATATGTTCATAGCTGATCAATCATTAAAAATTACAGAGACATTCCCTGGCTAAACATAGCCCACAGTGTCGCAAGAAGCCTCACAGGTCGAACCCTTTTACATCAAAATCATCTGAATAAATAAGATAGATCCTCCCAATAATTTTCGGAAGTCGGTTTAACTGCCTCGGCCAAAAATAGCCACCACTCCCACCAAATTTGGAGCTTTCTGCCATGAAAAATGGACCGGTTTTCTGTGAAAGAAGGGGTCTGAATAGACATGATTTTTTCTTCAATGATGAAACCTGGGAGAAAAATGAAAGACTTTATTGTATATGGTCATGTTCTGGACAAAAACCTCATTCGGTTTCGCCAAATTCGTCCCCAGCTGGTCGTGACAGCTCCTGCAAGATCGGGACTGAAATGGAAAATTGAAAATCTGAAAAAATAGGCCTCAAAGATGCCTTTGATTCTCTCTCCTCGTAGCTCCGTTGAAAAAAATGAGAGAGGTTTTTGTTTTTCAGCCCGTTCTAAGAAAACACCTCTCTCATATTTTTAAAATCTGTCTCCGTTTGCCCAAAAATTGATCTGGAAGAGGACGTGGTAAAATAGGAAAAAATGGTAAATTTTGGAGGAAAGCGATTTTTTGCGTGGTAAGCGGTATTCCGGACCCTCCCCTCGTTAAATGTAGAACGCCCGGGGGGGTACGGAATTCAATCTGGACCATTGATTGGATTCGCCATCCCTCAGCCGTTCAAATGTGCATGATTGTTATTTCAATTCCGGACCCCCCCCCTCTCGTTAAATTTCGGAAGGTGAGGGGGGGTCCGGAATTAACATGCGTCGTTGATTAAATTATATGGTAAGTGGATGGGGGGCGCGTTGTCGAATGAGGGCGGGATTTTGGGTGGTATGTGAATGGGGTATGACGTAGGGGGAGTGGAGGTAGTGGGGAGTGACGTAGGGGAGTGAGGGGAAGTGGGAGGTGACGTACGTGGGTTGAGTGGACGTAGGGGAGGAGGACATGAGTGGAGTGTGAGGTGGGGGTGACGTAKGGAGGGGGTGTATGGGGTAGAGTTAGGATTATTTTGATTTATGTTTTGGTTTTTATTTGTTTTATTTAATATTTTTATTTATATGTTTCATGTTATATGTCACGTTTTTGTATATTTAATTTGTTTGTATTTTATATGTTTTTTTTTTAATATTTTGTTTATGTTTTAGTTTTATATGTTATTTAATATTTTAATTTTTATTATATTTGGTTTGTTTTTATGTTTTTTTATTTTATTTAAATTGTTTTATTATATTTATAATACAAGGCTTTTTATACATATTTTTTATATTTTTATTAAATATATGTTTTTTATGTTTTTATTAATTTGTTTTATTTAACCCAAAAACTAACTTAATTACTAACTTAGGTTTTAACTTAATTATCAATTAATTAATTATTAATTAATTAATTAATAACTAGTTATTTATTAGTTAGTTTAACCTATACTAACATTATCGGTAATCTAACTACCTTTATGATTATTTTGTTCATCCTAAGCCTTGTTTTTTCACGGACAGGTGGCGGGAAAAAAATGGTCAAAGGGGCAACATGACAAGGGAGTGAGGGCACAGCGTGGATGAAGGATGCGATAGGGTGATGGGGGATTGAGCGACAAGAATGGAGGGAGGAAGCGGAATCACCTGAGCCACGACTTCGTCATCACGAGAGAAACGCCAAATTAACAGTCGAAGAATCGAGTCGCCTATAATTATAGGACCCCAACACTTTGGCGATCACCCTAAAGTCTCTTCGAGTCCTCTAGCAGAAACCATCAGTACTTTCAAGCAGTTACACCGTGAACCTCCAAGAAAATGAATTAGCAACTGAATCATAACTGATTGATTAACTGTGAAGATAAACAGTAGCCTTTTGATCAGATTTCCAGGTATCCAACACCGTTGGATTACAAGCACAGGGTCTCGCATTGATTTCGCCATTTCACGTTTCGACATTTCATCATTTCAGCATTCTTGTGGTGAAGAGTCTCGACTATCCAAGTCATGATCTATAAAATGGATATTATCTTCATGCTAGTGCCTCCCTTGAGCCTTCATCGATGTGACCATAGGTTATGACCAGGGGCCAATTCTGAACACGCATTTCACATTTCGTGTTTCAAGGATTCTGTGAAGAGTTGTCTCGACTCTCCATGTCCCAAACTCATTTCACATTTCGTGTTTTGGGGATTCTGTGAAGATTCATATTGACTCTCCATGTCCCAAACTTTGAAATGGAGCTTGTCTCTTCAAACTCTTCTCTACAGCTTTTCGAGGATGTGACCACCGACGGTGACCAAGCGCTTATCCATAAATCACTTTCGCAATTTCACATTTTGGAATTCCTATGATGAAGGGTCTTGACACTACAAGTCACGATCACCAAAATGGAGTTTGGTTGCACTAGATCCTTCCTCCATCTTCCGCAGATGTGACCACTGGATGTGACCACAACCTTATTCGAAAATGCATTTCAGCATTTCGGCATTTCGGCATTCTGGAATTTCGCATGTCGTGAATTCTTGTTGCGAGGAATATGGACTCTCCAAGTCGCGATCACTGAAACTCCATGTCGCGATCCCCGAAACTCCATATCGCAATCCCCGAAAGTATCTGAAGGTATTTCGGCGTTTCGCATTTTGCAACTTCAGGACTCCCATAATGAAGAGTCTCGACTCTTGACTCCTCCAACTCCCGGTATCTGAAACTTCGAAATGGAGTCTTTGTTGATGTGCCTGTTTCAGATTTTAGCGTTTCACATTTCGCAACTTCGGGACTCCTGTGATGAAGAGTCTCGACTCTTGACTCCTCCAACTCCCAGTATCTGAAACTTCAAAATGGAGTCTTTGTTGATGTGCCTGTTTCGGATTTCATCGTTTCGTATTTCGCAACTTCGGGACTCTTGTGATGAAGAGTCTCGACTCTTGACTCCTCCAACTCTGAGTATCCAAAACTCTGAAATGGAGTCTTTGTTGATGTGCCTATTTTGGGATTTCATTGTTTCGTATTTCGCAACTTCGAGACTCCTATGATGAAGAGTCTTGAATCTTGACTCCTCCAACTTCCGGTATCTGAAACTCTGAAATTGAGTCTTTGTTGATGTGCCTGTTTCAGGATTTCGGGGTTTCGCATTTCCCAAGTTCCTGCCATGAGTTGATTCCTTGACTCCTCCAGCTCCCAGTATCCAAAACTCTGAAATAGAGTTTACGCTTCTGATCTTGCCATGAGATAATCGTTGCACTGCTGGTCTTGCCACTTTCTCTTGTTCGTCATCATTAGGCTGAGCTTGCCATCAATGAAAAACAAATACTCTGCCTTCTATCTTCCTGTTCTTGCCATCAAATGAACAAGCACACTCTTGCACTCTACGTGCACCTCTGCACTATCTCTTCTGGTCTTCACGAGATTGCTCTGCTGCATCCCCAAAATACTTATGGTGCCCACCTAGCACATTATAAATGTACTCAAGCCATCATCGCTGCTATACTTTCCATCAATGACAAGCATACACCGCCTGTAAAACATGCCAACAGAGAGGAGTACCGAGGGGGTTGTTGTCCTCTCCTAAATATTTTGTCTTTTTTAAGGGAGATAAAATTTTCCTTCAACCTCTTTCTGATTCTCAAGATCGCTTTGGGGCGCGAGAGAATAGCATACTCAATGATTGATATCTAATTTCTGGTCCAAATTCAAGTTTTATATGTGATGTAGAATGATTCCAACTTAAATTTAGTTATAGCAATCCATCCATGTGGAAAAATGACAAAAAAAAGAAGGAAAATTTATGATTTTAACCCCTAAGTGCCCATGTGTTTGACGAATCCCTTTATATGGAGAGGGCATGTAAGTGTGGTGCAGATTAAAACATGCATGAAATCAATTTTAAGAAGGCTATGGGCCCTCCACATATCACAAAAAACCTTACAATGTGTAATTTTCTAAGAAGATGCGCGGGTATCAGAGTAGACAAAGGCGCTCTGAGCGCTAATGCGCAAATTGAAAACACCTTATGGGCGCAAGTGCGTAGAGGCTGCTGAGAAATACTATGGGTTTGGTGCATGTGTGCACGATGCACGACTGTGAGCCACTAAACCTGCGCACGTATGTCGCATGGCCGTGAAGAAAATTATGGATGAAATTCTCTCAACTCAGCTTTGAATTTGGCTTTCTGCAAGTCGGCTTGGGTCGGTTATGGTTCCTGCAAGTTAAATAAACAAAAGGAAGAGATAAAATTACCCAAATGGGGGAGGAAATTGATACCTTTCCCCAGTGGAGTTGCCAATCTGTTGCACCTCTTTTGTCCCCTAAATGGGAAAAATAGAGATGCTTACAAGCCCAGTTGGGTAGTTAGGAAAGACAACGGTAAAGGAAAGGGTTAGAAAGATAAACAAAGAATTAAACTAAGAATGTTAAAAACAAATAAACTATAGTGCATCAGAACATAAGAACAAGGAACAAACAAGACTCATGCCACCAATGGAAAGGATTGTATTAGTGGAAAGAAAACACCAAAGAAAAAGGGAGACTTTGGGTCCCCTCTTCCTCCAAGGGAGGGCTCTTGGACCCCCAAATATTGAGCTCTTCTCACAAATGAGGAACTAGGATGAAATGGTGAAGAGAATCCAAAGAACATTCATTCTAGAGGTGATATGAATGGCTAAGTGCAATGGTGCTAGCATACTCTTGATGAGGAAAGAGGATCCTCCAAGAGAATATCAATAGCATAACAATACAAATGAATTCCTTGAAAATGTAGTGCACCCATGGCTTCCTTTTATAGCATAACTTTGAGGAATTATTCAACCAGCTTTTGGTGTGAACAAGGGGCCATTTAGAGCACCTTTAGTTCTTTGACCAGCCACCCAGCCTGAATCAGCCAAGATTTGGGTGTCAATTCGACTTGGAAGTTGAACTAGAAGTGGGTGGGAGGCCGACCAATATCATAAATGTGTCATTTTGAGGGATGCACGGTTTTTTGCATCCACATTCATGCATCGTGCGCATGTGCACGTTTTCCTACGTTTCCGAATGGTGCATGTGCATGCGCTCCCTGTGTAGTCTTAGTGCATGCTGATTTTATTGTTGATTGTATAGTTTTGGGCCTTTTGGAAATGCATTTTTGGTCCATGGGTGAACTAATAGTTGTTTGGAGATGATAGATTAATGTAACCATTTGTGGACGAAAATTATTTGATAACAATTAGGTTGAGCGAAAAATTTATACCCCATCCATTAAAAAGGATACCCAGGGGTCGGGTGTGTGACAATAAATGCTAGTTTGATCTTCAAGATTGTCACCAATATTGGGTTGTCTAGTAACAAGAACAGTCATGAAATCAATCAATTAAAACAAAATAAGAACAATAAACAAAAGAAATTAATTACAGAAATAAAGTATAACAACTAGAGAGATATGGAAAGATCTCCCCAGTATGGTTTCCAAATAAATGTTGAGGAAAAGGTATGAAGAACCTCACTCCAACATTTTTGAATATTACTTGGCTAAGGTAAGATAGTTGGGATTGTCACCCGGGGTTTATAACCTAAGAAAAAATTATCATTTGATTCATGAGCAATAAGTACAAGGAATCAATGTTATTTTTCTTTTATGATAATTAACTATGCAAAAGAAGACCCCTGCATGGGGTGTCAAGGAATCATTCAAAGCGTTGGTGGGACCCTGACCCCCCCTCCACCGGGCCCCTCAAACCACGGACAATTTCCAGCCACCTCTGTCACCAACATCACCTCCCCATGCAGCTTAAGATCTCCTGTCCTGTTTTTTCCTGACACTCGAGTGGTTTTGTCTTGGAATTCACCTCATGCTGTTGCACTCATCTCACTTGTTCAATCCTCATGTCCTTCACATGTTGTATGGGAAGGTGGCAGAGCGGCTCTATTTAATGATGGATATGGCACATATCCTCATCAATTATGGGTGCATCATACACTTATTGCTTGTGTATTTTGGTGGTTATGTTAGTTGTGTCCCTCTCTGGCTTCATTACTACTTCTCTTTGGTTGATCATGTCTATTTTCCCCCGCTTCCATCCATGGTTTCTCTTCTCCACCCTATGGTGGGTGCTTCCTCCACCTCCTTTCTCCTGATTCTCGCACTCTATTTTTGTTGGATTACTGAGAGGGGGGGTGAATCAGTAATAGAGAAATATAATCCTTTTTGACCATATAATCCAAGTGTTATATCAATGAAGCATTATCATCCAATAACTACAGAGTAAATAAGCAATGAACAAATGAACAATCATACACATACACAGTACACCAGTGTTTTATGTGGAAACCCAAATTGGGAGAAAACCACTGAATGTTTTTTTCTTATATGTCTTGAATAATTACATTTATTGGAAGCACCAACTTCCTTTGTTTTCCAGCTGCAACTGGAAGGAGGCTCCAACCCCCTAGTTTCTCAGGATACAACCTGAAGGAATCTCCAACTCCCCAATTCTCTGGCTACAACTAGAAGGAGACTACAACCCCCTATGTTTGTTGGATTACTGAGAGGGGGGTGAATCAATAATAGAGCAATTTAATCCTTTTTAACCATATAATACAAGTGTTATATCAATGAAGCATTATCATCCAATAACTGCAGAGTAAATAAGCAATGAGAAAATGAACAAACATACACATACACAGTATTGATCCGGATTTATGTAGGAACACAATGAAATACATAAATACACATAAACGCGGAGATGTAGCAAAAATAAGACTTCATTTCATTAATAACAAATGACTGAAATATGCTTACAGACAGAATGGAAATAAAATAGCTAGGGCATTGGTAGCTTATCTCTGAGAAGAGATGTGGCTGCTACTCGCATCCGTGAGAAGATGATTACAATGAGGCTCTAAAGGAATTTTTACAATAGACGAGAATGCCAAAATTCATAGACATACAAAAACCTAACCCTAGGAGATGAAGCGCCAAAAGTCATGTGGGCCCCGTTTGGGTAAGTTAGTACATCAACTTCCCGAGGTCGTAACTTTTGCATACGATCTTCGTTTTAGGCGTGTGATAGCTCGTTGGAAAGGTATCGTTGAGGAGATTCATTTTGGGGGATCAATATTTCCTTTGGATATCATTGAGAACCTCGATCTCAAAAACCTTCATTTAGGCCCTCAAAATGGCCCCAGAAGTTAAAACCTGCTAAAAATAGTAAATTGCCAAAATTGCCAGAAAACTGTTTTGAGCCAGTTGGAAAAGGTGGGTGGCCACCAATATCCACCTGGATCAATTCTCCCTCCTTAGGAAGCAATGGTCCCCATTGCGTTGAGTTCCTCCA
>ML830624.1:102469-113695 GCA_009831015.1 Picea engelmannii | reverse complement strand
TTACCTTGATGTAGAGGTTGTTGTTTGCACTTCCTTTTTTGAACCCTGCTTGCTGCAGATACTTATCCAAACTGGAGTACCATGCTCTAGGAGCCTATTTTAGACCATACAAGGTCTTCTTTAATTTACACACATAGTTTGTGTTCTCTGACAACTGAAATCCTTCTGGTTGTTTAATGTAGACTTCTTCTTCAATTTCCCCATTCAGAAAAGTTGATTTTACGTCCATCTGATATACTTTAACATTTTTGGAGCATGCATAAGATAAAATCAAATGGATTTCTTCCATTCTAGAAACTAGAGAAAATGTCTCTTCAAAGTTGATTCATTCAATCTGTGCATATCCTTTACATACCAATCTAGCTTTGTTCCTTGTAACCTGTCCATATTCATTCAATTTATTTCTGAAAACCCATTTTGTGTCGATCACATTCTTATTCTTTAGTCATGGAACCAATTCCCAAGTGTCATTTTTCTCTATTTGATCCAATTCTTCATCCATGGCCTTATTCCAAAATTCATCCTTGTTGGCTTCTTCAAAACAGTGTGGGTCAATTGTAGATAAAAGCGCTAGGTGTGTTTGTTCTGGTGAATGGATTCTTCTTCTAGTCTCAACTCCTGCATCTTTGTTTCTGATAATCTGATCTAAAGGATGATTCTTTTTTACTTGTTTATTGGGTGTCTTTGGAGACACTTGTTGAATTTGCTCTTCTGCTTCTGTCAGATTCTCTTCTACTTCCTTTTCATCTTCTGCTTCTTCTTCATCTTCTAAGGGTTGTTTCATTGATTCATTTTATTTCTTTGATTCTAGTCTACCGATTTCATTAATTGTTATGTTTATGCTTTCCACAACTTTGTTCAATCTTAGATTGTAACACTTGTATGTTTTCCTTGTACTTGAGTAACCAACAAATACTCCTTTGTCCACATGAGAGACAAACTTTCTCATTCTGCCATCTTCTCTTTTGATGTAGCATTTGCTTCCAAAAACTCTGAAGTGCTTCACATTTGTTGGTCTTCCTTTCCATAGCTCGTAGGGATTTTTTTTAGTGTTGTTTATGAGCATTACTCTATTTTGAATGTGAACTGATGTATGCACTACCTGTGTCTAAAAAATGTCTGTCAATTTGTAATCCATTAGCATTGTTTGAGCCATTTCCTGTGTAATTATCATCCATTACGATAATGTTCCTTTGTCTTTGAACCACTCTTTGAATCAACCTATGAATCCATGCTCTCATCCACTATCATATATCTATCCAAACCTGCTAAGTGTTCTTACGAATCCATCTCTGTCCATACTATCCAAGACTCTTCTTGCACAACTATCCATAATGTTAACCCATTTATCATTATACTATCAAACTGTACTTATGCTAACTGATTGCTCTGAATCTGTCTTCTCAAACTCTGCAAGCTACTCAAAGGATGGTTCTTTGGTCTGTCACAGCTTTCGCATAGACTCCCCATATCTAATATTTATATTACTTGGGAGTCTCTAAGCCGGATGGCACAGAATAATTACTTCTTTGATGTGTATTCATCATCATCTTCATTGGTAGATTCATCATCACATTCATGGGTAAATTCATTATCTCTCTGAGCTCTGACTTCTTTCTTTCTGTCCGTGGATTCATCTTTCACTAAAATTTCTGAAAGTACAATCTCTTGAAATTGTTCCTTATTTACTTTTTCTTCCTTTCTTTCAGTTATTTTCCAAACCTTTATGTATCTAGCATCTTTCTTTTTCTCTGTAGAATTTTCTTCATCTCGTTTTATTGTCAATATTGTGATCTCTAGTACCGGGTCTTTGTTCACCTGTTCATCTTGTTTTCTTATCCATACTTTCTTATATCTGATATCGGTATTCTCTTTCATGGAAGTATCGATCATGCTTCTACAATCATTGGCTATGTTTCCATAGTTATGAAATTTGTAACACTCAATGTTATGTGCGGCCACATAGACACTTCTTGCTTGAACATTTCTTTTATAATCCCTACAATCTGCAACCTTATGTCCAAAGTTAGTACAATAAAAACAATGACCATAAAATAAATTTGCATGCCTGGGAGTGAATGATCTTCTTTGTGGCGTAGTCCTTCTGAATTTTTGTCTTGACTGATTATGATCATGATTGAAGCTTCTTTGTGGCTTGAACATGGATGGTCCCCTTGAATATGTATCTTTAACAGTTTTCTTATATTTTGGTTGACCATGATTCCTTCCTTTGATTACTTCTGCATAACTCTTTCTATTTTCTTCATTCTTCTTTTCTAGCAACCTAGAGTGCTTCTCTTCATTCTCTATAAATGATGTGGATGTTTCTGTCTCTTCAACGTTCATGTTGAGATTGATGATTTTACTTCTCAATGTGACAACTTCTTCTTCAAGCTTCTCAACCTCTTCTTCTTTCTTCATTATCTAAGACTTGATGACTTATTTTGTTCTTTTTGCTTCTTCAAGCTGGATTTTTAATGTGATTATTTCTTCTTTGCGTCCTTTCTCTTCTTGACCAAACTCTACCTCAAGATGGTTTAGATCGTTAGTTCTTTCCTTAAGATGATCTGTCAATATCTTCTCTCTCATTTCTGCTTCTTCCTTCTGTGTTGCTATGTTGGTTTCCAAACACTACTTTTGATATTCAATATTTTCTTCGATATTTCTGGCTTCTTCTATCTAAGTTATTAAGTTTGCGATGACCTGTTGGGCTTATTCAAAAATGTGAACACTTTCCTTTTGTTTCATCAATTCTTTCTTGAGTGAATTGTTTTCTTCTCTTAGTTCATCTAAAGCACTAATCAAGTATTCTTCATAATTGTCTTCCTTTTCAATTATTTTTCCTGTCTCATTTCCTTCATGGCATTCTATTTCAAGATGTCCACGTTTTTCACAATTAACACAAAACAACATACCTCTGGTAATTATGTACTCTTCATCTTTTGAATCTTCTTGACATGGTGAACATAATTCTTCTTGATTTGTATCTGCATATTCTTTGACATTTTCTAAATTTGTGATGGGTGAAGAATATATGTCATGTAACTTATTCCAAAGTTCTTTTTCTGATGAACATTTACCAACCTTTTCTCTTACTAGATTAGGTAATCCTTCCCAGATGAAATCCATTGCTATTTTGTTATTTTTTCTGAATTCCTTCTTGGCTGCAGTCTTTTCCCTTTTTGAACTATCATATCCTGTAACAACTGGTAGCCAAATATAATGTCCTTGTGCTTGTAAAAATACTTTCATCCTTATGCTCCACATCTCATACTTAAAACCATTTTGATCATTAAACATTGGTACTATATTCTAAGAATAATCGATGATCTCCTTCTAGTGGTTAAATTGTTTCCTTAAGGAACCAGCTCTAATACCAATTGTTGGATTACTAAGAGGGGGGTGAATCAGTAATAGAGAAATATAATCCTTTTTAACCATATAATCCAAGTGTTATATCAATGAATAATTATCATCCAATAACTACATAGTGAATAAGCAATGAACAAATGAACAATCATACACATACACAGTACACTAGTGTTTTATGTGGAAACCCAAATCAGGAGAAAACCACAGAATACTTTTTCTTATATGTATTGAAGAGTTACATTCATTGGAAGAACCAACTTCCTTTGTTTTCTAGCTACAACTGGAAGGAGGCTCCAACCCCCTAGTTTCTCAGGATACAAACTGAAGGAAGCTCCAACTCCCCAATTCCCTGGTTACAACCAGAAGGAGGCTACAACCCCCTATGTTCTCCGGCTACAATCGGAAGGTGGATACAACCACCTGTCCTTGCCCCATCCAACTTCCATGAAGTAGAATTATAATGATGGAACCACTATCACACTATCACTGTGAGATATACCACTGTAAACTTGTACCAATAAATCTGAACCATGCATCAACCTGTACCTCAACCTGTAATCAACCTAAACCAAAATCCCTCATCAATTTCATCATACAAATCGGATTTGTAGCTCTGTAATAGACCTGGTGTATATGATCACATTCCTGCAAACCTTCCTTAACTTTAACAACAAGAGACTAGCATTTTCATCAAAATTTCCTTTAGTCTCACATGCCTAGTTTTGGATTAGTCAACAACCCTAACTTGAAGTAATCATAAATTTGTACCTGTAATGTATAAAGATATTAAATTGATACACAATGTTATTCAATGTGATTTATGCAATTCCTCCAAGTGTCACTACTTGAAACCTTTCAAAAAAGGAGTTATAGAAAAAATGGCATACCTTGTTGAATTCTGGCTTATTCTAGAGAGCGACTTTGTAGAGCGTGCCTCACATGGAATATTTTTTGAATTTATCTGAAAATGTTACAAAGAATACTAAATATTGTACCCTAACCAACACATTTTGTCTCACTGAAGTTGGATCTATTATGAAAAATTTATGACGCTTTTACCCGAAACACCTATTTTTGACTAGTTTCAGGACTAGCCACAAACCGTATTTTCCACGAAGTGTAACTCCTAAAATAAAACGCACCACAAGATAAAAAATTTACTACATATACTTGGATATGTTTTCTCAATTTCATAGCAATTTCACAGTCTGAATCATTATAGAAAAAAAGTTATAGCGAAAATGGTGAGATGGCCTGTAAATAACATACCTTAGAAAGCACCATCAAAAGAATTTATCCTTCCTTGCATTTCGGCCTTCTTTTCTTCACCTTCCCTTAGAATTTCGGCTTAGATATCCTTGGTTACCTCAGACACATATAGATATTGAATATGCTCAAGTGTGATTAAAATGAGAGAGCCTTGCCTCTTATTTATACTCTCCAAGTAGCTTCCTTAAAAACATCTTCTAGGTCACTTGGCCCACTTTTCTTATTTTAGGGTTAACCCACTTCTAATTTCTCCATTAAATTTAATATTGAAATAATTTATTTTGTATTCACTTTTAATTATAATACACTCATCACTTCACTTTGTTATTTACCTTTTAAAATCTCTTAAACCACTTTGACTACTTTGACCTTTTGGGGCTTCTAGATGACATATGAGGGTCCTCCAACTTCGTAAGGCCATAACTCTTAAACCGTGAGGATTTATGTGACATTCCACATACCACCAGAAATTGAATGACATGTGATATCCATATAGAATAGTATTACCTTCAAATATAGAAAAAATCATACTGTTATCCATCAAACAAACTTGGGTCCATTACCCAAACCTGGGTTCTCCAACTTCACATGGTCATAACTCTCTAACCATGAGGAGTTATGTGACATTATACATACCACCAGAAATGGCATGACAAGCACTATCCATCTAGGATATTTTCCCTGACAAATTCAATGTCCTTCATCTCATTATTCCACAATTAAGCATGGGTTCTCTTACTCCGCAAAGCGTCTTCTTGTGAGGGATTTCACCATAAGGGGGGCACTTTGGAGTTCATCCATATTTACTTCTTATCAACCATGACAAAACAATAATGAGTCATAATTACATCAAACAATATTAGGTCCATTACCCAAACCTTTGTGCTACAGGGCTTTCTTCAACGGTTGACATCAATGACAACCAACCTTAATCAACAATTTTCCCTATTCCATTGATATGGCAAGAGGAAGATCCTCTCGTCGAGGCCATGGTGGCACCTTGCACAAACCCAGAACTCGATCGAGCTTCCTCATGGTAGACGCGGTCGAAATCTCAGTTGGCACCTACCATTATGTCACCCCTCCGAAAATTCAGATAGAGATGGACCTGGTCGAGGTAGATGTTTGCGTTCTGAGGAGGTTCATCCCTGATGACAAGGTTAGGGAGACCACCAAATCGTGGGTTCCTGATAATGGCACCTTCTGAAGGAGTACCTTGCAGTATTTGAAAACAATGGATATTTACTGGCATTTTAATACTCTTATGGGTTAGATTATGTTGGACCACCATGAAGCTCGCTTAAAAGTTCTCATGCAACTTGACGATGTGTGGCTCCAGGTCAAGTTGGTTGACCACAAGTTCAACTTGATTGAAGACAAGCTGGTTGGCATGGACTTGTCCAATCTAGACTATGCGCAACCCCAAGTTCCAGTGGCAGAAGGCAAAACCATTAACTAAGTTTTTATGTTGCTCCATCTATGTTTTTTATTAAATTACATGAGAGGTCTGGGTTTACCACCTCCTTATAGTAGACTAAATAAGAAAAATAGGATAGATAGTGGAACTAGAAGCTATCTTTGTTTTAGTTTATCAGTTACAGTCATTAGACATGTCAAGCAAACTCATAATGAGAATGTTATGTTTTGTTGCTAGTCTAGTTTCCCTGCGGGTAGACCAACAGTGAATTTTTTTTGTACACTATCTTCTCATTAGTAATATAAAGACTCAAGATTATTGACAAAAAAAAAACTATGCAAAAGAAGAAAATGAAAAACGTATATGTATTGTGTTTAGGATAAAAGAACAAGTGAAATACCAATATGAAACAGTATCGGAAAAATACATGAGTGAGACAAAACCAACAAAATGATTTATTTATTGATTTCATTCTGAGCTACAATAATAATTCTCTTTTCAAACCCCTACAAGGGTATGGACCAAGAACAGATTTAGAGGTCTTGGATGAGCACCATACAAAAAGACTCTGACAATAAGAGAATACTGAGACTCTGATCACCTTCATATAACTGCAAATCTCATCAATTCTGCCTATAATCCTCATTTGAAAATTTCTCTCCTAAAATCCCTTGAACCATCAAATTTCTTGTGAGAATCAGGACATGGGAATAAAAAAATTGATTCGGGAATAATGAGGGATTGTAAGTAGTGTAAATTGAAATTAATGAATGGGAAATATAAATGGTCAATGTCCTTTTATTATTTATTCAACATCAATTATTGTAATTGATCCCAGGTTCGAACCCTTTCTTATAATTTATGGAAACCAATTAGTCAAAACATATTAAGAGAATCCCAAAAATTCTTCTATCATAATGTTTTAATCCTTCGAACAATGCCCATTTGAACTCTGTTCTATCAAAAACATTTATCCATTAAATTCATCATTAGGACAAATTGAATCCAAAATCAAGGTAACAGAGTGCAAAAAGACTTTGCCAATAATTTGTATCATTGTCACATATCAGCTTGTAGAATGTCGA
Source organism: Picea engelmannii (assembly GCA_009831015.1). Taxonomy (NCBI): domain Eukaryota; kingdom Viridiplantae; phylum Streptophyta; class Pinopsida; order Pinales; family Pinaceae; genus Picea; species Picea engelmannii. Next base: position 106,552 of record ML830624.1, on the reverse strand, counting down.
ATTCTAAGCATTATTGAAACAATGAGATTTTCAAAAGGATTATGCCGACCAAGAAATCCCAATAACATGTTGCTTGAAACTCATAAAAACGAATTTGCAGAGATAAATATGAACAAACAATCATGGCATGATATATGAGTCGAGGGACCCATATAGTTTTTGTAATAACACCCGAGTTTACCCATCAATTCCAGAATAAACAAGTTGAAGCAAGGAGCAAAACGAAACCCTTGTTCTGAACCAAAAACCCATTTTTTGCAAGTAGTTCAAAACCATGTACAACTAAATGAGGAAAATCAAAATTGTTTAAGGGTTGACAAGATTTTCAAGTCGAAATGGGAGGTTGACAACATAATTCCTTTTAACATGGTTACGATGGAAACAAAGAGAAATGCAAGCTACAACTATGATAAACTAACCCAAAACAACCCACATGCATTCAATGTTGTTGGGGATCAAAACCATTGAAATGCCACAACACTTATCACAACCAATCTAGTGCGTATTTCCATAAGCCAAAACACAACATGAGTTAAAAATGGGATCGCTGACAAAATTTATTTCAAATGATTTTATTCTATTTTAAAATAAAAACTCATAACAAGCGCAAAATGAACCCATAGTGCATGATAGGAGACCACAATCACACAAATCCCAAACAAGTAGCATCAATAGTGTTAATCATTGATAGTAACCTAGTTTAAATTCCATTCTTACTCTAAAATGAAACTGTACAAAACCCAGGTCATGAATATCATTTGCATTCAAACCCTATCATTTTAATTCCCTTACGAGCTCCAAAAGCCAAAAAAAAAATTCATTTAGATACCCATATCGAACAGAGAGGTATATTCATAGTGCACATACATCATGAAAAAAAAATGAGTGAATATCCCAATTTTATCAGAGAAAGAGTGAACTATTGATGCTAGAAGAGTCAAAGAGCTCCATACCTGTTAAAATTTTCCCAAAAATCCACTAAGGAAGCAACCCCAAATCTCAACAAACCATCGAAAAATATGAAACCACAGTTAATAACAGTGGCGAGCTCCCAAGCAAATGACAATACAAAAAGGTGGTATACCAAAATACAAAAATGAGCAGAGTTCATTTACTTCACGTCGTTTCAACCATCAACTAACCTACCAATTATTAATTGCATCCAAAAAAACCTTAGACGGTGGAACAAACTCAATGCTAATTCAAATCAAACTTCATTCCATACATCAAACCATCAACTTCACCATTTTGATATATATCCCATACTTACAAACGATAAGGAGCATCGTTGTTTTTAAAGAAATCGAATTATATAAAACATCAAGTAACATGAAGTATGGCATATGTGACTTGCATTGTAACTTGAGTTCATTTGTGCTTGTGTGTGATGACCCTAACATAACTTTGGAACCTTTATATGATATCATTGGTGATATATGGTAAATAAAACTTGACCAACGTTTTTTTTAACATATTGAATTCATATAATAACACATCTTGCATTTTGTATGCAATATGATTTTTCTTGGAGGTCCCTTTATTTTCTTTTTGACGGATAGCACATCATTAAAAATGAAATATGAAGATGGAGATATCATTAATTACTGTTGCAGAGCCATTTTGTGTATGTGAGAACATCAAACTTCAATAAAACCACAACATTTCTGTGAAATTCATATGTCTAGGATAGAATCAACTTATTATGCTTTTATCCTAAGGGGTCCCACCTATTAATTATTAATACCATATAGTATAAGTATAATGTATTGCAACTCTTTGCAAACATGATTCTCATTGCACTTTTATGCGTCAACAACTCTATCTTTGTTTGTAGGATCTTTGGCTTCTATGAATTTATTGAAGGTGCAGAGGTAGAGGCCATGGAATTCCGCCTGTAAAAAATATTTTCTTTTCTTTGAAGACTCTATCCGAGATAGATAGGGAATGGTATGGTTGTACTTTTTTTGGTACAAAAGTAGTAGGTAACACCATTTTTGAGTAATAACAACAGTATTTCTTTAACTTTGAGAATAGACGGAACATTGTTTTGTATAGTGGAGTTAGGAAGGTCAAGTGATCTAAAGGGTCTGTAAGTTTATGTATTGGATTGTGATGCAGGTGCATTGACCCCCCCCCCCCAATCAAAATTTAATTTCTGAACCTTCCACAAGATGCAGCGTGGCCAAGAGGACATGATTTCCTCAAAATATGGGTAAAGCGATAGGGTTTGTTGTTCATTAGCATGTAATTGTTGTTTTGGGAAATTAGTTAGAGATTTCTGGAGAGGATCATGGATCTAAAATGATTTAAACCTAAATACATAATATAACATTTTTTCATTCTATATATATATATATATATATAAGCCTTCGGGTGTTTGAAGGAGGCCAAACAACAATGTAAATCGGGTCGAGAGTGGTCAGGGCATGCAAGTGTCCTTTTGTGTAACATTGAGCTCGATAATGAGATTATGTATTATTGTATACTTTTGAGAGTTCTACTTTATGAGTAAATCTGTTTGTAATCAGTGTGTTCAAACCATGTGTGAATGGATTAATTAATGTGTTGAACATGTGTGTGTGGAAGTCGCGAGTATATGTTGTAGGTCGGATCGTGGGAAGTCACATTCCATTAGAGGAGGAAGATTGATCGTTGATCATAGTAGGATCGACAGTGATCTGAAGCGGAGGTGAAATTGTGGATAGAGGAAATCTGGTTGTTCGTCGATGTGGGAATCAATGTCCATGATTATATCATCGGGACTTGATTGGCGTTGTTGGGACTCAAAATCCACAGGATCGCCAATGATGATATCATGGTTGTCGACGACAATATTCCAATGGTTGGTAATTGAGATGAAAACAAGTTGAAGGCAGATGATGACTCTATATCGTCGACGACGATATCCATTTAGTGATCAATGACGATGACAAACCATTGAATCAAAGACTGATACTTTGAGGGGAAAGCTTCTATAATCAATGGTGGATATTTATTGGGAAATAAGATCAATGACACATAATGGATGGAGTGGATTATGTTTCGTCAGGCCTGACGTATCGTCGGGATAATTGAGTCTTACATGTTTTGTTCTTTGGAAACAAAAGGTACCGACAACCACGTCATAGTGTTTGGTCATGGTGCAGGGTCCTATGGAGATCTAGTGCTAGTAAAGAGGATCGAGCCACGAAATATCTAGTGCTAGGAAAGAGGATCGAGCCAAGAAATCTCTAGCAAATGAGATCAAGAGATGTGCAAGGAGATGAAGTTCCAATGAACTTCATAAGGCATGGTCGGGGTAAGTCAGACTTTGAGATGTGATCCAGGGTACAAAAGAGATAAAATCACATGGCATTTGATTTCATCAATGGTGCATCCAAAGGAGTTTAATTTGTTGCATGGGTGATGTTCAGTCCACATGTGGGCCAAATAACCCATAGGTCGAGGATCAAACCTATCGAGTTAACTGATTTTTGTGATCCCAGAATTGGTCTTTCATCAAATTGTTATATGTATATTCAACTTTTATGAATATAAAATATTTTTTTCTCAAAAAAAAACAATATAGACATAAATATTTTATTGTTGCAAATACATATAAAGAAAAAATAATTTAGTGGGTTTATTTACATGGATAGAATGAAAAAAGTGTTGATACTGAGAGGGGGGTGAATCAGTATCAAGTACAATTTAAAACCTTTTTTAACTTATGCTTAAACCATTCAACTATATCCAATGAGCAATGAAAAATAGTATAAGAGTTACACCAATACACCACAATAAACCATGCATAATATATGAGAAATAATCAATAGTTATTGTTCAAGGGAAGTAATGACTTCCAAAGGTAGCTACAGATTCTAAATGTAAAGGGAGGGATAAATCTCCAAGAGGAAGATACAATCCTCCAATATCAAGATATATTTGAACTCTCCATCCTTACCCCTTCCTTCCACCCAAGAATATATGAGAGATAATAAAACTTTACATTAAATCATCACCATTAACCAATCATCACATAGAACCTGATAATGCTTCCTGAGACTTCTTCAATTTCTGCAATTCTTCAATTCTTGGAGTACT
>ML830624.1:69339-84425 GCA_009831015.1 Picea engelmannii | reverse complement strand
TGCACAACAAGAATTGAATACGGTAAGTTATTTCCCTTTCCAAGATTTTGAGGATGCTTTATTTTGTGATTTGGAAAGTGAAGAACTGTTAGAGGAGCCCTTGGATGTTTTAATCCCTTTGTGTTATGATAAAGGTAATTCCATGGTTAATAATATTGATGAGTTCATACACGTTGGAAAACATAAATGGGATGTGATTGGGTATGATGGGGATCCCATTTACAACATTGAGGCTCATTTCCAAATTTTTCCTCTACAACTGTCATATGAGGTTACTACTAATTTTGACATTTGGCAACAAGGAGATGATGTATTTGCAGATGTTTTCCAAGCACCCAAGGGTGACCTAGTTCTATGTTCTCCTGATGATTTTTGGTCATACCTTGAGGATTTTGATGAGTATTCCTTTGAGCACTTGGATTTATTCCATAAAGAATATTATCAACCATCGTTCTGCTCAAATATTGATAAGGGTGAAGACATTGCTTTCCTGAAGCAAGGTACTTGTGACAAGCTTTTCCAACCTCCTTCGATTACTTTACCTAGCTATGTCATTAAGGGTGCATTTGGGAAACATTTCCCTTGTCTTAAGTTTTCTCCAGGGAAAATCCTTCTTTTAGAATTCAAGGATAGGTTGAATGCCTTAAGAAGAAAATTTGTATCTCAGTATTCCAACCTTCCCTTAGAAGTTGTCGGTCATCCTCTAGGTTCTTGCTAATCCTTTCCCAGACCATAGGATGTGATGATGTCCAAGGTAGCCAACCTTCAGACTCTTTGAGTCAATATTTTGAGCCTTTGATTTTTCATGATCCTTTTCTGAGATGGATTGAGCACTTTCCTAGAAGTGTAACTTGGCATAATTTTGTCCCTCACTCCTGCCTCCATGAGATAGACTTTAGGATTTCCTATGATATGATACATGCTCTAACTCATGTTATTTTTTTTCTTAACCTGTCATTGTTTTGGTTTATGATGAAGCACAAAGGAAGGTATTATGAGGCATTACTAGGATGGTTTCATTGGTTATATGACTACACCTAGCATTCAACCAGCAGGTAAGTAGGAGTAGGTAGACATTTGCATCCATTGTACATGCCATTGCATATCATTCTAGCATAGTTGTAGTTGCAATTTTCATATTGTCTTGATTCGTTATGTATGTATGTATTCCCATGATCATATGCTAGACTAGAGATGCTTTTATTTTTTTATTATATCATATATGAACAAGGGGCAATATCACCACCCTTGGTATTACTAATATCCTTTGTTGATATTTAGCAGGCACGGGTCATACCATGTATGTTGAGGTTCTCATGCACTCTACGATGAGCACATGTCACCGAGTTGGAGCCATATGTTATCCCCTAGCCTAGGGATAACTAAGGAGATCACTTCTTGTTGGCCCTTGACCAATTTTTGGGAGTTTCTTGGTCATGTTGACCTATTTTGGGACTTCGACAGCCTGTTGAAGGAGAAGCGCAAGTCGAAGCGAAGATCATGGGATCTTGACCCCCTTTTGGGCCCCTTTTTGGGTTTTTGGGAATATGTAACGGGGATGGGATGTCGGCCCATGGGTTTACCCATGTTTAGGCCTATTTTGTAATGTATATATAGAAGGATAGGAAATATAGAAAGAGGTCGGTGTGCTAAGTGCAAAAGGAATGGCTAAGTGCTAGATCTATGCAATCAAAAGATTGTAAGTGCTCTGTGCATACTATGTGAGACTTGTAGAGCTGAGTGCATGTTCCTATGAAATATTGTAGAAGGCTTTATGCTATAACACAAGGAACAAGGATCTAGCGAGCTGCGCTGATCTTTTGTCCTGTGCGGAGTAAGGGTTTTGAGGCTCTGTGCTTGTAATCGATTGACCAAAGACTATAAAAAAAAGAGTTGGTGGACGTAGCCCCAGGGTGGGGGTGAACCATGCAAACAGTATGTTGTGTGCTTTGTGATTTGTCTTGATGTATTTACATATTATACGCGAAATGATTTGATATGTTTAGATAGATCTATTCATGATTGGTGCTTATTATATGTGAGAATGTTAGATTTGATCTAGATATTCATGCTTAGTGCTTGATATGCTCATTCTGATCCATTTGTATATATTAAGTGCTTGAATACTGTAGATTAGTGTGAATGTTGCGAAGCTATGTCTTATGAGCGAAGTGGTTATTGACTATATATTGAGGAATTAATGGTTATAAGTGCTCTAGTAAGCTGTATAATCACAGATCTGTGTCCCAACTAAGGTTGCAGACACTTGAGTCCTGCAACCACCCCTGCCTCTACCTCAGGTGAGACTTCATATTCTTCGTAGGTGTTGCCGAAAGGGACGGTAGTTAGGGATTTGTTGGTGCATTGTTGTAGCATTGAACCCTAGTTCTGCCCCTATGCCAACAAATGGTTTCATTGCTGGGACCTGAAACTGTGATTGTTGGGAACTGAGAAAGAGGAAGCTCTGTGAAAAGATTCAGCCTGAAATTGTAGAAGCTTTGTGCGTAGATCTGTGCCCTAGTGCGCAGTATTCCACTTGATCTATAAAGGTCTGTGCTAAAGAGAGAATGTCATATCTGAAAGAAAGAAGGTCAATTTGAAGAAAAGAAGATCAGATTTGAAGGAAAGAAGCAAGATCTGAATTCTTGGCACTCTAAAGAAAGGTAAAAGTAAGAATCTTTGATCAAAAGAGGTAAGATTTGCAAGCTCTGTGCTCTGATAAAGGTAAGAATAGTTAAAAGTTTTAATATCTGGAAGCTTTGTGCCCTGTAGAAGTAAGATAAGTGGAAATTTTTGTTTCTAGAATATGGATCTAGGTCTATTTAATAGAGTCTGTCCTAGTTTGAAAGATAGGTCATTAATAGATAAAATAAGATTTGATATGAGTAGATCTGATAAGAATAGTGAAATATATATTATACCTATGCAAATAAAGAATGTTCAAACTAACAAATGGATGCAGAATCCTAGAAAGAATTTGTTGTAGGTTAGCTCCCATGATCCTAGTGCGCAGTACAGAAGAAGATGGGGATCATTTAAAAGGAATAGAGGATTAAACCTTTGTTACAGTTGCAGAAGGTCGAGACATCTTTCTAAGGAATGCCTTGGTGGAAGATCTAGTTGTGTTTGTGGTAAATCTCTAGACCATGAAGTATTATATTGCCCTAGAATGATTGCTAAACTTGAAAGAATGAACCCGAATCAAGAAAAACCTAAGGCAGATATAGAACCTACAGACGAACCTCAAAAAGAATCAAAGAAAACATTGCTACAGATAAAAGAAACCTTGAATGACCACCGACATGTCAGCTTATTAGAGATATTCAAAGAAAAGGAATGCATCGAAGCAAGAATAGGAGACTTCAACATTGACTGTGTTCTAGATGAGGAAACACATGTGAATATCATGACAATGAGAACCTTGGAAGCTATAGGAAGGCCTGCTATGATCCCTTCACTAGGAGGAATAAGTTTATTAAGAGGAAAGCTAGTAAATCTATGTGGAAGGCTTGCTTGGATACCTATGATTGTCAATGGAACTTCGACAGAAGAAGACTTTGAGATTATTAAATTTGTCAAAGACAATGCCCTCTTTACCATGCTAATAGGAAATTCTTGGATTGATAGAGACCAAGCCCGACAAAAGGAAGAAGAAGAAGTTTTGGAACAGAAGAAGCAAGAGTTAAAATACTTTATGACTAGAAGGATCACGCACTTGATTGAGGAACAAAAGAGAAGCTCGCAGATATTTAATACTAGCAACCCGAATGTTGAAGCTAAAAGAACACTAGAGGATCATCAGAAGATTGACTTACCTATCCTAGACAAAGAAGAAGTATTATCCAGAAACCCTAGGAAATAATTTCACCAGTGCAGAGTAACTAAGACCAAAGAATATAAGAATCAAAATGAGAAAAGAAATACCGAGACAAAGCTCACTGGAAAGAAGGCTAGAAAGTTAAGAAAGAAGAGGGATAATACTCAAAGGTTACAGGAGGTTCTAGAGGAGACCTCGCAGAAAGAAAAATTGTAGAATTGAAGCTTCACCGAGATATCAGAACAACGACACATGACACTTCGCCATGACGAAGCAATATAGTCGTTGGGGCCGATATATCCATTCGACTTCCGCTTCGAATGGGTAGAAAAGAAATAAAGGTTCATCATCTGACCATTGGACTGCGCCATAATGGATCAAACAGAAGTTAATGGAGGCTCGTACCCATTGCAAGCCAACCGTTGTCGAATTATCTATTTAGCTCGTCGTGCCATGCATCGAGAACACTTTTGCCAATCGAGAATTTGAGCCCATAGAATAAGCTGAGTTTATACAATGATCATTGTGCTCTCGTTCTTTATCTCATTACCATTTCTGAGTTGTTCCCTGATCCCGCAAATTGTTTTCCCCAAGTGCGTATGTCGAAAGCATTGAGCGCTACAGAGAAAGTCGTTGAGGAACTTTTGATCGACTTGATTACAGAGAAAGTCATGTCGAAGAGAGGAGTGTCTACATGTGTACAAGTATATTAGACAAGAGGACTGCAAGCCTCTCTGTCCACTGCTCGAGCCAGACCATCCCGGCCAGCTGCTGAGAAACGCACGAAGCACAGAGATGATATCGCGAATGCTAAGATGATTCTGAGAATTCTACCTGCTTATCTACCACCTCTGAGTGGCACAATAAACCAAGAGAGTGTGCCTCGATATTTTGAATATGAATTGGTCACTGCGTACCTTCCAAAGGGGATACGCGCAGTGAACGCAGATCAGGATAAGATCGCAGCATTGAAGTTGAGTGACTTCAAGCTCGGCGACAGAAAAGTGTACAATATGCTAGCCCCATACAAGTATCTGACTAGAACCAAGGGAAATAATTCAAATATCGTTCCCCAGTAGTGGACCATGAACCTCGCACAGTCCACACTGCTTAATGTAATGAAGATTACTCACTTCGGGAGGCATCAAGAAGTAAGCGTGTGCGTCAAGTTGTTGTTGTCCTACTATCATGGAGGATACTTATGGTTGAACCGCCGCATCACATTGGATTCGAATTTGATCAATCGAATCACAGGGCTTAGCATGCAAGGCCCTGACCCACATGATTTCTATCCTGGAAAGACCATAGATCGTGCTCTAACCCAAAGAATAAAGGATACTTACGACCATGTAGAGAAGGGCACGTGAGGCTACAAGGTAGCCTCTATCCAGAGCGGCGCAATGCGCCTTGCCTATCAGTTGATTGCAGGCAAGCTAGTTTGCAAGAATCGACTGACCCAAGTAACTGGATTCGTAGTCAACCTCGCAAGGAAGTGTGCAGAGGGACTACAGATGAATTGGGTGAAGTACCTCGTGAACCAAATGGAACTAGATTGCAGGGAAGCACAGGATCAGGGATACGAATTCCACTTCAGCTGGATTCTTATCCTGATCGCTTTCATCGCATGGGAGATGCCGGAAGGTGCGACCTTCCCGGACACCGAGCCATTTGAACCATTGGCCACGAAGTTCAGTACGTTGTGGTACTCCAACAACATGAAAAGGCAGTGGAAATCAAATGTTGTCTTCCCTAAGTATTATAACCAGTTGAAGGTAGCCATACAAGCCACGGCTCGCATAACCCCAAACACACTTCACAGGTTTAGACCCTTGATGAAATTCAACAAAGACCACCATTTATCTATATCACAGCACGTGTTGATGAGCATAAAAAAAAGCTATAGTCATACTACAAGTTAACGAAGGATGATTTGGAGGAGATTACCAAGGAATGGTCCATGAACCTCCTTGTTTCAGCGGAACCTGCAGAGATGTCTGATGTTGACAGCCTCGAAACTACATCGGATACAGTCAGACCTAGCAAGACAAAGAAGACCGAAGAGGTCCACGATTTAGACAACGCATCCATGAAGACCGTGCCCATCTCAACAGAGCAAGGGGGTGATGGCACAGAAGTTGAACAGAAGAAAGGCGAGATTACACCGCCAAGAGACGAGGAGGATCCCTCGAAGAAAAGGAAGGTTTCCCCTCCAAAACCTTCTTCAAGGAAGAAATTGAAAGCAACCAGAACCAAATTCAAGACCACCCTCACCTCAGACGACTTCGACTTCATCGTCGCAACACTGAATGATGCTTCGCTGGAGATAGCAGAGAAGCAAGAAACTAATAAGGAGGAGGTATTCGGTCAGATTAAGGATGAACTCCAAGGAGTGCAGCAGGCACTACAACCCAGCCGCGCAGTATCCACTACTCCCCTAACAGTTAGAACACCAGAACTAGGTGATGAGCCCGCTCAATTACATCACATTGTTGATACAGTTGAAGCTCGCCTTCAACGAGCCTAGGAAGAGACAACACAAGCCACCCAGGCTTTAGCGCAAGTACATAAAGACCTTCAGGACCAAAGAAGTGCTATGGAAAAAGAAAAGCTTACTCTACAAGCGAAATGAGATGAAGAAAAAGAGGAGCTACAACAAAGAAAGGAACAGTTGCTCGTCGAGCGACTTGAAGTTAAGGAAAGGGTCAATAGAGCACGTCGCTCTGTGACAATCGTCGAAGTACAGACCGAGGAACAAGTTCTGCAGTAGGTGGCACAACTGGAAGAGGTAATCCAGAAGCTACATCAACGCATCGCCAACTTAGAGCTCCGTGTAGTACCTGAAACCCCACAAGAGATAAGGAACCAAAGAGAAGTAGTTGCCCGTAGCACAGTTGATAGATTAAAATCTCTTGCCTTGGAGTGAAAGCAACTCATTAACCGCAATGCCCAGACCTATGAAAATCTCACTGAAAATCAGGAATTGCAAACACTGGAGTCGCAACTCCAAGAAGGGAAGCAGAATGCAGATACACTACAGGCGCAGCGAAAGGCCCCGTCAACTGTAGATAAAATGAAGAGGTCTCATGAAAAATGCACAACTCTGCATCAGATCCATATGATTCAAAGTAAAGTGATGGAAGTCACTCAACGACTTCAACCTATGCAAGACAAGGCATGCTTGTTGTTTACAGAGGTCGAGAGCCAAGGAGCAGAGCTAGAACAGGTCGTCCTCACAATAGAACAATGCCTAGAAGGACCAATGAATGACGCAGTGATCCAGGAGTTCACCGAACAAGAGACCGCAACAAAGCAGCAAGTCGAAGTAGCTCGAGCCAAGCTCGAGGTGTTCGAGGCAGAACTGCTCAGACCTGAGTGACTCGGGATGAGTCACAGGTGAGTGTTGGGGGCCTGTTGGCCCTTGACCAAGTTTTGGGAGTTTCTTGGTCATGTTGACCTATTTTGGGACTTTGACAACCTGTCGAAGGAGGAGCACAAGTTGAAGCGAAGATCATGGGATCTCGGCCCCTTTTTGGGCCCCTTTTTGGGTTTTGGGGGATATGTAACGAGAATGGGATGTCAGCCCATGGGTTTACCCATGTTTAGGCCTATTTTGTAATGTATATATAGAAGGATAGGCAATAGAGGTCGGTGTGCTAAGTGCAAAATGAATGGCTAAGTGCTAGATCTATGTGATCAAAGGATTTCAAGTTCTCTGTGCATACTATGTGAGACTTGTAGAGCTAAGTGCAAGTCCCTGTGAAATACTATAGAAGGCTTTGTGCTATAATGCAAGGAAGAAGGATCTAGCGAGCTGCGTAGATCTTCTATCCTGTGCGGAGTAGGGGTTTTGAGGCTCTGTGCTTGCAATCGATTGACTGAAGACTATAAAGAAGAAGAGTTGGTGGACGTAGCCCCAGGGTGGGGGTGAACCACGTAAACACTATGTTGTGTGCTTTGTCTTGATGTATTTACATATTATACGTGAAATGCTCTGATATGTTTAGATAGATCTATTCATGCTTGGTGCTTATTATATGTGAGAATGTTAGATCTGATCTAGATATTCATGATTAGTGTTTGATATGCTTATTCTGATCCATTTGTATATGCTAAGTGCTTGAATATTGTAGATTAGTGTGAATGTTGCAAAGCTTTGTCTTATAAGAGAAGTGGTTATTGACTGTATATTGAGGAAATAACGGTGCTAAGTGCTCTAGTAAGCTGTATAATCACATATTTGTGTCCCAGCTAAGGTTGCAGACACTTGAGTCCTGCAACCACCCCTGCCTCTACCTCGGGTGAGACTTCATCTACTTCGCAGGTGTTGCCGAAAGGGCCAGTAGTTAGGGATTTGTTGGTGCATTGAACCCTGGGTCTGCCCCTGTGCCAACACTTCTCGAGGCTGACAGGTCCTAGACATGGAGTGTTGAGAGACATACGACTTGGGCATGGCCCCATAGGGCCCCTCTTTTCATCAGTGTAGTCCACTTATCACTAGTAGTTGTATCCATCCCACCAACATGGTCCTGGAGTAACGGTGGGTCTTGCTCCATGAGGTAATGAGTTTGGGTATCATGGTATGTATCACTCTAATTTTTGAAGCACTTGAATATGTTGTATTGAATCCTTCTTCATTTCATGACGTTTTCTTGGAAATTATGCTCTTTTCCTCGTTCATACCTAGAGGGGTGACAAGGTGCCCTAGTAAATTGATTTCCCTTTAGGATGGGTTGCTACTGGGTGGATCTGTGAAAGGTCATCGTATGTTCCCTCCATACTCACCATTTTCCATATTTATTCCTTTCATCTCCCCTATCCTTTTTTGGGCATTGGGATTGGCTACACTAGGAAGGGTTGTACCTTACCTCGTGGGAAGAAGGGGCTAAAGGACCAGAGGGTAAAAGTATTTGGCAAGAGTTAAAATCTAATGTTGAAACCTTCGATATGCTTCGACCAGGGATCCCCGAGAAGCAATGAAAAGCTTCTTAGTAAGAAAAGGGGACCCATAAGATAACATAAACACTTAAGGTATTAGTTGATGGATAGTGGGTCTCATCACGAGTCGACCTATTATGACCATGGGAATGTAGCGTTATGACACTACCATATATCTAGTCACCAAACCATGATAGTGGCTCTTGGTGGCATATACAAGAGAAAAGGGGTCTCATCACGAGCATCCTTCTCATTTCCGTGAAATGTTTGTGGATAACGTTGTCACATCTGGTCATCAAGCCAAGACAATGGCCCTCAACTATTCCCTTGAAGCACAAGAGAAAAAGATCAAAATAAATAAACCTAAGAGTAAAATGTAATGAATGGGATAGGAAACAATTGCATTTATGACAAGGTGCAACTCACCCTCTACAAAGGCACCCATAGGTAAGAATTTACATTTCCCTGTTATTACATGCACCCCATGCCCAAACATCTACCCCATGTCACCTCATACACTTACATGACCTGGATTAGACCCCACCTGGGAAACATCCCAAACTTAAGAGAGGTTATCCCACTAGGACACCCTGAGACCTTCTCCAAACCTAACTTGTCAAATCGCATAACGTCTTTGAGCATTTTTCTGGGTTAAGTGGGGTTTGATGCACATGTTTGGGTAATATAATTATTGGATGTGATTTACATGCTATGATCCATGTGACTTATGAACCCCTGGAGGGCGTACTTGTTGTTGTTGCAGGACCTTTCTTAGTGGAAAGGTACACACGAGGGAATGATTAGCTCAAACCTTCATGGGGGCTTAAATCCCACAGATGGATGTTGAAACCCCAATGAGGGGCAAGAAGAAATTAAAGAATTGCAATGGGAGAAAGAAGGACATTGCCTTTGGAGGCACCATGGCAGACCTAGACCTAGAGGACCTTGATCTTCCCACATGGATGTTATGCCTTGAGGGCCTTGGACGTCACCATCATAGTCCTAGACATCACCGAGAGCTAGGTTTTCATTTTTTGAGGCATTTGTGAGCCTGGTGGCACGTGTGGGCATCATTTGGGGTTTATGAAGGCCAAGTGCCCCACTTTTCTAGCCCAATGTTTAACTTATGGGGCTCAATGTCACCCTAGAGGGGCATGACGTCACCCTTGGAGGTGTTTCTAGATGAAAATTAATTTTATTTATGTCAAAATCAAAATTGATTTGTTTTGTAAATTGGCGAGGTCGGCCTTGTTTTTTTGACTTGAAAATTAATTAAAAGGCCAAAATTTTGTATAAATAACATAAATTACTCTCATTTTTACATCACAACTTCTCATACAAGAGAACAGGAGTGAAATTTGTGCCCTATTTGGGGTGTGTTTGGCTGAAATAAGGAAGGAGCACTTGTCTTGGAAGCTATATATGTTTTTAGGAAAAAGGAATTTTGTTGTTATAAATTTTATTATTATGTAAAAAAATAATATGTATTTTAAATTGATTTGTATAAAGAATTAGATTATGATGATGATTGTTATTGTTTATTATTATTTTTTAATATTTAATTTAAAAAAATGAAAAAGAATTAATTAGTTTACTTAAAAATTTTATTTTTGTGTTTGGAAAAATTGGAAAAAACCTTTCTTGAATTTCTCTAATTTTGATGATTTAACAAGTTAGGAAGAGCAATATTGGGATAAATATTTTGAAATTGACATCTCATGCTTATATACTGCTAACATTTCCAGGAAATAATATATTCTCAACTTTTATGTTTATCTCATAATATTTTTTTATTTTTAATATGTTCTCAATTTTTATATTTTTTTTTGTCATATGACTTCTCTAAATTTAAGGGTTTCAACATTTATGCAAATTTATGTGAGGTTAGATTTTTTTTTTTTTAAAGTAGACTCAATTAATAAAAACAAAAATTACACACTGTTATATATATCATATTTACTATTACTTTAGTATATTACTAATACTTTCGTAAATTTACTATTACTTTTGCATTTATTATTACTATTACTTTTAACTTTTCCTCAAGTTTTGCACTCTAAAAACTGTTTGCACATTTTTAGATATTTGATCCCTTCATAGATCTAAAATTAAGATGGAGAAGATGTTGTCACTTTAACATGATGTTGGATTTTACATTAAATATTAAATTTTTTTTTTTTATCTCAATTAAAAAAATTATATCAATAATAAAAATAATAATAAAAATAAAATAGACCCAATTAAATGATAAAAAAAAATATACTTTAAGAAATTTAATTTTCTCGATGCTTTATAAATCCTTTCAACTGCATAACATATATATATATATGAATATGAGAGTGTGGTTCTTATTATTCAGTCATTTTTACATTTTTGGGGTTTCCAAAATTTAATATGCAAATTCTTTATAATAATATAATAATGATAATCTATATATGAAACCGCTGACCAAGCCTACCCCTCTTATCCATTACCCACTCAGATTATATACTTAAGTGTCTGTTTTAGTTGGACTGCATTACATTAAAAACATTTTTATCAAGGCGGTCCATATTTTACTGTCATTTTTTATCTGTTTGGTCACTTTGCTTTTGTCTACATATAGCAGTGGTCAAAATAATCGCTATTCACAGATATATCCTTTTGAATTCCCCTCTAAAATAAACGAGCAAAAAATTATAGCTAATGCTATCACCTTTGCTCGCTTTGGTGAACTGAGTTCTTCACGTATTTATCCATGTCAGTGTTTCGGTGCAAGGAGATAACAGTCGCAAAAGAAACCCCAATTTTTCTCTGCTACATTTGGCAGGCAAGTTACCAGTCCAGGCGGGTTCTTCTGATAAGTTGTTTTGCTGAGAGAATGTACCTTAAGTCCAACGCCGACTAACTTTAGCCATATGGATTCTCCAAATGTGGATGCGTTTCTACTCATTTGAATGCTGTAAAACTCAATTTGCAGAGCTCTCTCAAGTCTCGATACGTTCAAAGTCATGGGTGAGATGCTAGGCTTACTAAATATGGTCAGATGGGTTATTTTTTCTTCCTGCTAAATTTGGCCAGATGGGTTCCGATAAGCCGAACTTTTTTACGCCAAACTGATTGGCAGCCATGACTTTTGACCACTCGGGTTCTTTACCAGTGCCAATATACCCGCCAGAAGAAATTCATTTATGCTGGAACTGGCGAGGTGGGTCGAAGTTTTTTCCTGCTAAAAGTCTCCACAGGGGCCCTGCAAAACTATTTTTGATGGAAACAACATTGAAAACGCCTACTAAATTTAATTAGAGGGACCCTTCGAATATTAATGTACAGATGATGACGCCTTTGCCTGTTTTTCCAAGCATTGGCCCTTTGATAGGCTAAAATATTGCAGGTCTATTAAATATTTCTACATTGATTGGACTTATCTCCTGCTAAATTTGACCAAACAGGGTCATACTAATCTCAGTCTTTAATAACCCTAACCAGCAGTCAATTGCTTGAATGTTGTTTTCAAGATGGACCCATCACCCTTATAATTTTTATTCTTGTTAAAGTGGGCTGGGTTTCTGCCAAATTTCAAGTCTCTGCTAACTTTGGCCAGATAGGAAATGTAGAGATTAACTTTTTCTGGAATGATTGACAAGTTGATATCTATAACAAGTAATATATGTGTTTCTTTCTAAAAAGTTACAAGTTAAAATCCAAAAAAATAGAATATGTATATTTTTGTAGATTTTAGTAGTCAAATAACTATATCGAAGAAGTCTCTTGTTCCACAAACAAAAAAGCTCAAATACCAATTTGATGTCTTATCCTACCCATGTCATGCAAAACTACACTCTCTGTTGTAACCAAATTTCTGTTACAACTTTTGACGAGATGGAACCAAATTTCTGTTACAACTTTTGACGAGATGGGCTGGTGAAAGTTGCCAAGATTCTAATATGCTAAGTTTTGGCCACACGGGTCTTTGAAACACCAGTACTTCTTGTATGGCGTTTACTTCTCATCCTCCTCCCTGTACTTCTTGTATGGCGTTTACTCCTCATCCTCCTCCACTAAAGGGACAGCAGTCACAGGTACTAATGGCATTTGCCCCTGTAAATTGAAATAGCTTGATTGTTATTAGATTGCTTTCGTTTATGGATTCCATACAATGTATGATGGTAAAAGATTTTGAAGCATAAGGGTGAAGTGCAGTATAAGCCAAACAAGAATATCCCAGCTGCCATAAAACAAATAAAATCAAAAAGCATTATGGAAATTTGTTAAATGTTGTAACAGGGCATACCGTTAAAGGAAGTACTGCATTTTCTTTATATTGGCCTGTGGGAAATAATATCATGATTCGTTGATGATGGGTATAAGGGAAGGCCTGCTAGTCGTACAAGTCAAGGTCCCTCACATTTTGAGATGTCACATTCTATGATTTTACGGTGTTTATAGTTGAAATCCACTAATAACAAAGAATTCTAATAACTCTTAGAGGGAGTAGGATTGACTAACATTGTTGAGTTACACAAAATATGAGTTGTTAAGAAAAAAAAAGGGTTGTTTAACTGTTCTAAGTTTTGATATTTTTTTGCTAGAATCCAGCAATATAAATCTGAAAGAATTCACTATTTTCTGTTGTTTAAAATCTATTTTTGAATGTAGAAATGGATTTAGTAGTATGCTGAAAAAACCATGGGACACTTTGATTATATAGAAATAATCTCTCAAATTTGTGGATCTAACAATTTCTCACCATATATCAGGCAAATATCCCTTGAAAATATAAACCAAAATGTTGAAAAAAAGGGGGGAGGTTTTGCCAATATCTTAAATTTTTGTTTTCTTGTTGCTTCATTTTGGGTTTTATTTATCTCATTGACATCAACATTAATATATCCCATCCTGTGTTAGTTCTTAAAAAAAACCATGGGAAGACATTAAAAATGTGTCATAGAATCATGACCCCAAAATTACTAGTATCGGGATTGTTTTAGAGATGACCTTGGTTGGTTAGTTGGATTAGTCCTCCCCTTGAGTAGAAATAGTCCACATAGCACCAAGTTCCTATATTAGATGGGGGAACATATGTTGGATCTGATTCTTGGTAAACCACTTGCTTTGGTGAAGAAGATGTTAGGTTTTGACTATCCAATAAAGGGGCATCAACTCCCTATCGATAAAACGTGCCAAAACAATCTGTGGAAAATAATGAAAAATTGTCCTCTGAAGACCACGCATCCCGACTCATTTGGTTCTTATCCCTTACAGATCACCAAAGTGTTGTTTCAAGTGGCTAGGATTTGTTTGCACACAACAATGTCACTACATGTTGGGACTTGAGATTCTAATGATAGAGGTTAGGATATTGGGAAATGAGAGAGGGAGAGTAGACAATAATTACACACAACAAAATTGTGCTTAAGCGCTCTATTAAATAAACAAAAGAGTACAAATAAATACAATAGAATTGTATCAAGATAGATAAACTATCTTGATCCTAGAGAATAGAGCTCTACCTAATAGTGACCAATAAACTCAATAATAATCACAATATGATCACACTAAAGACAAGTGGGAGTTACATATCCCAACATAGGATAATAGCCCTGTGTAATGTAAACTTTTCATTGCATCACAAAAAAAAAACATCCTATTAAAAAAAAGTATATTTTAAGGTTGAACTTAACTTACAAAAATGGTGACTTCAAACACAATAGAAACAATTTTTGTAACAAAAGAAAAGGTTTTGCAACAAGTTTCCATGTTTGATCAATAAGTAAAGAAGCAGAGTCTTGCCCCAATCATTACTAAGCCTCTGCACATGATCAAGTTAAGTTATATACATGAAACATACATCTAAAATACAAATTCAAATACAATGAACTAACAAGACAAATCATGCAAAAACATGTTGAAATTTTTTGCCCACAATAACCTAACCAGGATTGGAATTTCAAACTAAAAAAACCCGTCAAATTTAACGGTTTAAACTACTACACTACCCATTCTACTGATTTTAAGCAACATAGTTGACAATTGCAAAAAACTTTTCACCGTATTTAACAGGCAAATTGGCCCGTGACTAACAATCTACCCATCAAATTCTATCCCTGAACCTAACAATGTTGAAATCCCATAATAATGCAAAGTGTCAAACTTGGGGATTGACCCTCTAACTACCTCTTAGATCGATGCAACATCTATCACATCAGTGACTACACAATCACATCAATCACTACACAAGCTTAATTTGTAGCCCGGCATCTTTAAAAAAAAATGGCCAACATTGCATTCAACGGAGGGGAGGAAAACATATTCCTTAATGGTGAGATGCATGAATGAAAGAATGTATATTGTC
>ML830624.1:57863-69289 GCA_009831015.1 Picea engelmannii | reverse complement strand
CTTGTCTTGGAAGCTATATATGTTTTTAGGAAAAAGGAATTTTGTTGTTATAAATTTTATTATTATGTAAAAAAATAATATGTATTTTAAATTGATTTGTATAAAGAATTAGATTATGATGATGATTGTTATTGTTTATTATTTTTTTTTAATATTTAATTTTAAAAAATGAAAAAGAATTAATTAGTTTACTTAAAAAAATTATTTTTGTGTTTGGAAAAATTGGAAAAAACCTTTCTTGAATTTCTCTAATTTTGATGATTTAACAAGTTAGGAAGAGCAATATTGAGACAAATATTTTGAAATTGACATCTCATGCTTATATACTGCTAACATTTCCAGGAAATAATATATTCTCAACTTTTATGTTTATCTCATAATATTTTTTTATTTTTAATATATTCTCAATTTTTATATTTTTTTTTGTCATATGACTTCTCTAAATTTAAGGGTTTCAACATTTATGCAAATTTAGGTGAGGTTAGATTTAAATTTTTTTAAAGTAGACTCAATTAATAAAAACAAAAATTACACACTATTATATATATCATATTTACTATTACTTTAGAATATCACTAATACTTTAGTAAATTTACTATTACTTTTGCATTTATTATTACCATTACTTTTAACCTTTCCTCAAGTTTTGCACTCTAAAAACTGTTTGCACACCTTTAGATACTTGATCCCTTCATAGATCTAGGGTTAAAATGGATCTATGCTGGTAATATCAGTGCTCTACAACCCAACATGGAGGAGATGTTATCACTTTAGCATGATGTTAGATTTTACATTAAACATTAAGAAAAAATAAATTTATCTCAATTAAAAAAATTATAACAATAATGAAAAAAAAATAGATTCAATTAAATGATAAAAAAAAATATACTTTAAAAAATTTGATTTTCTCATGCTTTATAGATTCTTTCAACTGCATAACATATATATATATATATAAGAATGTGGTTCTTATTTTTCAGTCATTTTTACATTTTTGAGGTTTCCAAAATTTAATATGCAAATTCTTTATAATAATATAATAATAATAATAATAATAATCTATATATGAGAACGCTGACCAAGTCTACCCCTCTTATCCATTACCCACTCATATTATATACTTAAGTATCTGTTTTAGTTTGACTGCATTACATTAAAAACATTTTTATCACGGTGGTCCATATTTTACTGTCATTTTTTATCTGTTTGGTCACTTTGCTTTTGTGTACATATAGCAGTGGTCAAAATAATCGCTATTCACAGATATATCCTTTTGAATTCCCCTCTAAAATAACCGAGGAAAAAATTATAGCTAATGCTATCACCTTTGCTCGCTTTGGTGAACTAGGTTCTTCACGTATTTATCCATGTCAGTGTTTCGGTGCAAGGAGATAACCGTCGCAAAAGAAACCCCAATTTTTTCTCTGCTACATTTGGCAGGCAAGTTACCAGTCCAGGTGGGTTCTTCTGATAAGCTATTTTGCTAAATTTTTCTTCCTGCTAAATTTGGCCAGATGGGTTCCGATAAGCCGAACTTTTTTACGCCAAACTGATTGGCAGCCATGACTTTTGACCACTTGGGTTCTTTACCAGTGCCAATATACCCGCCAGAAGAAATTCATTTATGCTGGAACTGGCCAGGTGGGTCGAAGTTTTCTCCTGCTAAAAGTCTCCACAGGGGCCCTGCAAAACTATTTTTGATGGAAACAACATTGAAAACGCCTACTAAATTTAATTAGAGGGACCCTTCGAATATTAATGTACAGATGATGACGCATTGGCCCTTTGATAGGCTAAAAAATTGCAGGTCTATTAAATATTTCTACATTGATTGGACTTATCTCCTGCTAAATTTGACCAAACAGGGTCATACGAATCTCAGTCTTTAATAACCCTAACCAGCAGTCAATTGCTTGAATGTTGTTTTCAAGATGGACCCATCACCCTTATAATTTTTATTCTTGTTAAAGTGGGCTGGGTGTCTGCCAAATTTCAAGCCTTTGATAACTTTGGCCAGATAGGAAATGGAAATGTAGAGATCAACTTTTTCTGGAATGATTGAACAGTTGATATCTATAGCAAATAATATATGTGTTTCTTTCTAAAAGATTACAAGTTCAAATCCAAAAAAGTAAAGTAGGTATATTTTTGTAGATTTTAATAGTCAAATAGTTATACCGAAGAAGTCTCTTGTTCCACAAAGAGAAAAAGCTCAAATACCAATTTAATGTCTTATCCTACCCATGTCATGCAAAACTACACTCTCTGTTGTAACCAAATTTCTGTTACAACTTTTGACGAGATGGGCTGGTGAAAGTTGCCAAGATTCTAATATGCTAAGTTTTGGCCACACGGGTCTTTGAAACACCAGTACTTCTTGTATGGCGTTTACTTCTCATCCTCCTCCCTGTACTTCTTGTATGGCGTTTACTCCTCATCCTCCTCCACTAAAGGGACAGCAGTCACAGGTACTAATGGCATTTGCCCCTGTAAATTGAAATAGCTTGATTGTTATTAGATTGCTTTCGTTTATGGATTCCATACAATGTATGATGGTAAAAGATTTTGAAGCATAAGGGTGAAGTGCAGTATAAGCCAAACAAGAATATCCCAGCTGCCATAAAACAAATAAAATCAAAAAGCATTATGGAAATTTGTTAAATGTTGTAACAGGGCATACCGTTAAAGGAAGTACTGCATTTTCTTTATATTGGCCTGTGGGAAATAATATCATGATTCGTTGATGATGGGTATAAGGGAAGGCCTGCTAGTCGTACAAGTCAAGGTCCCTCACATTTTGAGATGTCACATTCTATGATTTTACGGTGTTTATAGTTGAAATCCACTAATAACAAAGAATTCTAATAACTCTTAGAGGGAGTAGGATTGACTAACATTGTTGAGTTACACAAAATATGAGTTGTTAAGAAAAAAAAAGGGTTGTTTAACTGTTCTAAGTTTTGATATTTTTTTGCTAGAATCCAGCAATATAAATCTGAAAGAATTCACTATTTTCTGTTGTTTAAAATCTATTTTTGAATGTAGAAATGGATTTAGTAGTATGCTGAAAAAACCATGGGACACTTTGATTATATAGAAATAATCTCTCAAATTTGTGGATCTAACAATTTCTCACCATATATCAGGCAAATATCCCTTGAAAATATAAACCAAAATGTTGAAAAAAAGGGGGGAGGTTTTGCCAATATCTTAAATTTTTGTTTTCTTGTTGCTTCATTTTGGGTTTTATTTATCTCATTGACATCAACATTAATATATCCCATCCTGTGTTAGTTCTTAAAAAAAACCATGGGAAGACATTAAAAATGTGTCATAGAATCATGACCCCAAAATTACTAGTATCGGGATTGTTTTAGAGATGACCTTGGTTGGTTAGTTGGATTAGTCCTCCCCTTGAGTAGAAATAGTCCACATAGCACCAAGTTCCTATATTAGATGGGGGAACATATGTTGGATCTGATTCTTGGTAAACCACTTGCTTTGGTGAAGAAGATGTTAGGTTTTGACTATCCAATAAAGGGGCATCAACTCCCTATCGATAAAACGTGCCAAAACAATCTGTGGAAAATAATGAAAAATTGTCCTCTGAAGACCACGCATCCCGACTCATTTGGTTCTTATCCCTTACAGATCACCAAAGTGTTGTTTCAAGTGGCTAGGATTTGTTTGCACACAACAATGTCACTACATGTTGGGACTTGAGATTCTAATGATAGAGGTTAGGATATTGGGAAATGAGAGAGGGAGAGTAGACAATAATTACACACAACAAAATTGTGCTTAAGCGCTCTATTAAATAAACAAAAGAGTACAAATAAATACAATAGAATTGTATCAAGATAGATAAACTATCTTGATCCTAGAGAATAGAGCTCTACCTAATAGTGACCAATAAACTCAATAATAATCACAATATGATCACACTAAAGACAAGTGGGAGTTACATATCCCAACATAGGATAATAGCCCTGTGTAATGTAAACTTTTCATTGCATCACAAAAAAAAAACATCCTATTAAAAAAAAGTATATTTTAAGGTTGAACTTAACTTACAAAAATGGTGACTTCAAACACAATAGAAACAATTTTTGTAACAAAAGAAAAGGTTTTGCAACAAGTTTCCATGTTTGATCAATAAGTAAAGAAGCAGAGTCTTGCCCCAATCATTACTAAGCCTCTGCACATGATCAAGTTAAGTTATATACATGAAACATACATCTAAAATACAAATTCAAATACAATGAACTAACAAGACAAATCATGCAAAAACATGTTGAAATTTTTTGCCCACAATAACCTAACCAGGATTGGAATTTCAAACTAAAAAAACCCGTCAAATTTAACGGTTTAAACTACTACACTACCCATTCTACTGATTTTAAGCAACATAGTTGACAATTGCAAAAAACTTTTCACCGTATTTAACAGGCAAATTGGCCCGTGACTAACAATCTACCCATCAAATTCTATCCCTGAACCTAACAATGTTGAAATCCCATAATAATGCAAAGTGTCAAACTTGGGGATTGACCCTCTAACTACCTCTTAGATCGATGCAACATCTATCACATCAGTGACTACACAATCACATCAATCACTACACAAGCTTAATTTGTAGCCCGGCATCTTTAAAAAAAAATGGCCAACATTGCATTCAACGGAGGGGAGGAAAACATATTCCTTAATGGTGAGATGCATGAATGAAAGAATGTATATTGTCACCTACTACTTGCAATCATAGAGACTCTCAACCTCTTTCACATACTTTCCTTGTAAAACTAAATCTCTTTACCGATACCACCAATCGAGACCCTTTACCGTTCTAGTGGTTGAACTTTAATGCAACATGCCACAATTTGGTGACAATATAAATCTTTTAGACAATGATGTATAATTGATATGACATAGGTATAAATATTTTTATCATTTAAGTGTCCGTGTTTGATAACACTTCTTTAACTTAATTTATTGTTATCATTTATAGAATGTTTATAATAATGCTCATATTTATATTATTACATTCATATATTAAAAATATATGGTTTTATTTTATATTAATATAAAAATATTTTAAAGAATTAATTTGTTGTTAATATTGTATTTGGTTAGATTTTTTTTATTAAATTTAAATTTTATTTGTAATATGTTTTGTTTTGAGTGAATAAATTGTGAATAATAAGGTTTAAAACTCATTTATAAAATATAATTTGTTGTTAATATTGTATTTGGTTAGATTTTTTTTATTAAATTTAAATTTTATTTGTAATATGTTTTGTTTTGAGTGAATAAATTGTGAATAATAAGGTTTAAAACTCATTTATAAAATATAATTTGAGTGGAGAGAATAACACTTCATCCCATAACCTTTTGGATGGGGTGTCACTTGGTCAGCATCAAAAGACATTTGGAATGGAGCGGTTAGGGGAGTTATTAACCCCGGCTGTCAGTCCACTGTTCATTACTACTGAATGGTTCACACCCCACGAACAGTAATGGTAGTGCGCCTGGACAACCATGCAAGGTTAATGGCCCCTCGCGCAAGCCAGACCAGGCGTACCAAGCCTAGGGAGGTTGTCAATTCGGCTCTAATGGCTATCCCTTCCGTCAATCTGCGGGGTACTAAGCGGGCAATTGCCCTGGTGCACTCATCCTTCCCCCCTCCGCATTTGCTCCTGCTCCTTGGCTCCTCTAAGTGTTTTTTCATTGTCGCCCTCTGCAACTGCGTTTGCTCCTGCTCCATTGCTCCCTCTAGCGAACTTTCACCTTGCCCTTTCATCCCCCTTCTTTTGTCCTTTGACCCTCACAAGAGTCTTCTATGCATTCTCCTTGGAAATTTCACCCGCGCCTCAGTTCTTTCGAGCTCTCTCGAGCACTTTCCAACCACCTCTCCACCCTCAGCCCTCTGCCTCTACATTTTTACCACCATGCCCAGAGAAAGGGAGACGTCTAGGAGAGGTGCACAGTACTACAATGCCCTCTCAGGGCGTGTAAGACTTTCCCCCTCCAAATTGGTTGCTTGTTTCTCTGGTCCCAGGCACAATAGTTAGGGGTCGTTGGCGCTGCCTCCATCCTCCCCTCACTCCATCCATGGCAACAGTTTGACTAAGGAGGAAGTGCCACCACTGAGCAAGCACATTCATTTTCCCACTAGTCTTTTGGACCCCCCAAAATATAACCTATTAGCACTCCAAGAGTCACTCCCAATAAAATAAATATTTACAAAAACAAAATCCCCTCAGGGTTACAATGATCACAGGAAAAGTGTCTCCTACAACTCTCTCATCTCTCTTGCTCATGAACCCCACCCCTCTCCAAGAGATCTCTCCTTCCTTAAATAGAAAATAGCACCCAAATAACCTAAGGAGGTCGAATCCCATCTCTTCCATTGGATTCTAAGCCTTGGAGATAGGTGGCAACAGTCAAAGAGACAAAAATCCAACAAACTGCTGATTTTCAGAATTTGTTAGAAGTCATTAATAAATTGTTTCCACCTCATGCATGAGGCCTTTGCCGGAGCTAAATCTTAGGTGTAGGTGTCCCTTGACATCTAACTGATCCTTGAGAATCCATTTGAACTCTCCTTGACATGTGGCAACCTCCTAGCAAGGCGAATATCAAAACCGTGACCACTACAGGAAATTAGTACGCAGTGCCACTGTGCAGAGTACACATCGCCTACTTCTATATCCAATATCTCTCAAACCAAAACACATTTTGAAAAACCGAGAGAGGTTTTTTTTATTTGGAATGTTATGAACAAAAACCTCCTCAAATGTTCAAAAATACCTTCTCAATTGTTCACAACCAAATTTTCAAGTTAATGACTCAAAACTGGTAAAATAACTTTGCACAATTCGTTTTCTACTAGAATATTACGCAGCGCTTGTAGGTAGCGCCACTGTGCTGCGTCTTTATGTCGGTTCAGGTAGAATTGTAAAAAAACGCATCGCCTTCAATCTTGAACATGTGCAGAGTAATTAATTTTTTTTCATGATATCAAAACCCCTTTACTTAGATGCCTTGGCAGTGCAAAGAGGTAGTGTATTTTACCACTGAGGGAACTGGTATTTAGCAAAAATCCAAAACTCTGATTGTTAGGCCTCTTCTAGATGATAATTCTTGTGCTAACATAACCCACAGGACACATTTTATGGTGGCGACAACTGCATGGTGGAGGAGGAAATCCCCCCAAGATGGTAGGTGGAGGAGAACACGGTGGTCGCTAGCGAGTACAAGGAAGAGGAGCAGCCTTTGCTCTGTAAAAATCGTCTCATGGAGGAGCACATCCAACTTATCTTTGAAATTCGGCAAAAACAAGATGATTAGTTGCACTCACAGCGCATCCTTGGCCAAAGACTGGACATTTTGTTCGATGCACTGGCGGACGCTCCTGCACAGACTCGATGCCCAATGTGTGGCCAGAGGTACACCCATGTCTACAACATCCATGGCCGCCCGAGCTCGCCGGTGGAGTAAAGCCTCCAGGTTTCTGTTCTTTGTTTTCTCTTGTCGCAAGCTTATGTTTTTTTATTACTCCAGTAGCAGACTAGATGGTCATAGTGGCCATTTTCATATTGTTCATACAGTTTTGTTCATGCAGCTAGGATGTACAATTTTGTTCAGTCAGTTTTGTTTAGACAATTTCATCATATACGGTGATGCGTCAAACTTTGAGCCTCTAATGGAGACCACCTATTCTGGTTTCCATTCTGTGGTAGAACATGTGGCTAACACTTGGAAATGTATGGACAACAACTAAGATTAATACAAGGACCTTCTTTTTATTTAAAAAAAAAAAAAAACACTTCATCCCATAACTACTCAGATTAAATTCAATTAACTTGGTATCATATCATATTTATATAGAGATTATTTTTCTAATAACTCTAAAAAATACTATTTTTCAAAACTATTGTATAACAATTATTATAAAATTTCCCAACAAATATTAAAGAATTTATATCTTATAATTATTCAATTTTAATATTGATCATTCTCTAAGTAGAAACATGAAACCCTAAACCCACAACAACAAAAAAAAACAAATTAAACATAAGCAAATCAATAAAGTAAAAGAAGAGTAAAAGATGAAGGAATGAGGAGAAGGGTAGAGAGAAGGCATTACCTTCCATGAAAACTTAGCCTCCATGCATGAAACCTTAAACCTGCCACAACAAAACAACAATAAACATTAACAAATCAATAAACGAAAGTCAAAGTAAAAGAGGAAGGAAGGAGGAGAATGAAAGGGATAACCCATTACCTTCCTCGTGGAGGTCCTTCCATGAAAATGAAACCCTGGTCTCCATGAGGATGAAACCCTAAGAGAGGAAATACTAAGGGAGAAAGGAGAAGGTAAGACAAGAGAAGAGAGAAAGAGAGTCTAGATAAGAAAATAATGAGAGAGTAGGGTTTAAGGGGTTTTTATGAGGAAATATGATATTTTAATTAAACTAAAAACAATACCCTCACACTAATGAGGATTAAGATGGGTGGCTTATTTTTAAACTTTGATCTTTCTTAAATTTCTTGTTGAAAACCTTCCCCCAATTTCATTAAGTTACTTGAAAGAAACCTAACGATAAACTTTACACTAAACCTTATGCTAACTTCTACTACTAACAATGTTAAATTTAATGTCTACGCCTGAAATAACACCGATTTTGGTGTCATCCCATGAAATGGCATAGATTTTTCATAAAAACTACAAAAATAAATCGCTAAAAAGGTTAATGGAATTGAAAAAGGAATCTAATGGCACAATTTGGTTATAGTGTTTGTAAGTAGCGGTGTTATTATATTTCCCTTGTTTTATAATTAATTGAACTACAAGAAGCCTTTAATTATATCTAAGCTTCTCCCGATTTTATTAAAGTTACTCAAGAAACCCAATGCTAAACTTGACAATAAACTCGACACTAAACCTCGTGCTAACTTCCACTTCTAACAATGTTAAGATTAATGTCTACTTGTGAAATAACAACAATTTTGGTGTCATCCAATGAAATAGCACACAATTTGAACATAAAAACGACAAAAAAATTCACTAAAAAGCTTAATGGAAACAAAAAAGGAAGCTAATGGCATAATTTTGTTATAATGTTTGTAAGTAGCGATGTTGTTTTACTTCCCTTATTTAATAATTAATGAAACTACAAGAAATATTTAATTAAATATATGCTTTGTCATGACATATAACATTTGTAGGAAACAAACTATGGAGTGGAGCCACTGGAAAATATTTCGAGAGACAACAAGAAACATGTCTTTGAAAGAATGTGTGTTATGTATGATTCACTTGGTTTTTTTTTGTAAGTAAGCAAAAGTTTCTATTAAAATATTTAAAAAAAAAATGTATAGTATTTTAGGCATTATCAGAGAGGCCCAAGGTAGTTCACTGTGAACCATAGGTTATGAGAGTCATAAATTTTGTTGGCCTGCCCAATGGGAAACTAGACCATCCTTCAAAATTAAACTGTAGCATTCTAGAACTATAAAAAAGGAGATAAAAGAGATATTTATAAAAGGAGTAAAGAAGGAAATGTCTAGAAAACAAAAGTACCAGTCTTGGAGTAAGACCATGAAAAGGAGATGGAAATCACAAACATTGAGGATGGGGAATCTGAGAGTAAAACTTGGGAGTCCTAGCTAATGCTCCCCCAATTGAGTGAATCAGGATGGGGTCATCCTTCGAGGAGTCCTCCCGAGTCAATTAAATAGCGTGCTCATTTTTCTTAATTAGTCATGAAACCAACATGAGTAACAACCTGTTTTTCTTTTCTAGAGCTTCAAGATGTTGATGAAATTCATTGCAGTCATATGCCTTAGCTAACGTTGCTTGGGTAATCAAAGTTTTGGGATGCCAATAGAACTCCACAATGTTGTATAATTTCATGTCCCTATTCCTATTGGAGCCCAGGTATGGAATCAAATCTCCCGCATGTTGGTTAATATCCCCATCCTCTTGAAAATCCCTAATTACTTTCACTTATTCCTCGGTGGGTTATACAACAACCTGAGAAGAGGGGGAGACAAAGTTGTTGTTTATTCAACTGCAATGGTTGCACTAGTTTTGTGTACGGAGGCCTACTTCATATGGGTTGCACACATAGCCATATGAGTGCATAGAAATACTACAACCCAATAACTCGAGAGATCCAAATTGAAATTGTTAACCATGACAAAAATTATTTTTTGAGTCATATTTCCCCCTTTGTATGTGAGCTCGAGGATATGAGTTGTTAGGATGAGCACTCGAGTGGAATTCGTTTCCATGAATGGAAACTTAACATTACCTAGGAGTATTTCCATCGACTCTATACTTTCCCACTACCTTCGTCGCCTCCTCTGGAACCAAACTATCCAAAACATAATATCTTTCTCTTAGGAAAGTACAGGGGGAGGGGACTGCTAGTAAACACATGGACGACAACGAGCATGGGAGTCTTGGTGCATGTTCCATGGCATTGCCTCCATCATCTCTCTCCACTCCAATTGACACTCGATCTGGGCAATGTACGAATCACTTGTTGCTATGGTACACTTTTTTATTTGCACAATCATGTATGTTATACTATAAATGTGGATAATACTCATTACAATTTGTTTCTATGTTTGTAGATGGGACATGAAGAGGAGGAAAAAAATCAAGCTACTCAAAAAAACATTACAAATAACCCAAGTATAATATCCCCTACAAGTAATGAAGAAAATGAGGCATGCAAGCAACTTCAACAATGACAATAAGTGGAGAGATGAATTATAATCAATACAATTGCATGTTACAAGTTTTATATTTTGGAATGTTTGTCTGTAAAAGTCAAACATTTTGTTGAAGGATTAACTCCTTCTTGTGAATCATGAATGATTTCTAAATTATGTGATGGATTTGTAATTATGTAGACCAAGCAAATAAGTCTATGAACTAATCGAAGATGAGGATAAAAGAGAGAAGTTAGGGATGCAAATTACTTGAGAGATTCATGGAGAGATGATTGTGGAGATAGTTATGCATATGGTTGAACTAAATATATAATCATGGCATAGTTGTTATGCTCACCTATTGTTATATAAAGGGACCAATTGTACAATAGAAACACACACATGAATGGTATAATTGAATAGAATTTTCCCCTTTAGGGGTTTCTTTACTGCAAATTCTCAGTGTCCCTTGCTTGACAGTTATTTCAATGTATTTTTTGTTGAGCCTGTAAAGTCAATAATTGGTATCAAAGCATTGGTTCAAAAATAATTTTGAATAGAAGATCCATTGTTGTCCAAGAGAACGTTGAAGCAATGCCTTGGTAGATCTACTGCTATCCTTGGTGTGTTTGAGGATAAAAAAGGTGGTCGCATTCTCAAAGATAGAGATCGACTCACACAAGAGATATAAACATAAAAAAAAA
>ML830624.1:38224-57763 GCA_009831015.1 Picea engelmannii | reverse complement strand
TGCTGGGTTTTCTTCCCCTAGAGGGTTTCCCAGGATAAATGTTGTGTCTCTTGTGAATGTGTATTTCTTAGTGATCTTGTTCTTATGATGCTCTTATCTATTGAAATGCAAAGAACTATAATAATGGCATAAACATTAACAGGGAGGAGCACGCATTAATACTTCATCATTATGTTTGATATCTTCCGGCTCTCTCTCTTCAACCGGGTCCTCATTATCCTTGGTAGAATCATGAGTAAATTCTTTCTCTTCCTCATGGGATTGGTAACCTTCATTAGGATTCCTCTCCTCAACCTCTTGTTGGTCGATGACTTGTTCCCATATTTTCTGGAATTTACTAACGAATGTCTCAATGGAAGCTAATCTCTCTATACTAAGAGTATCTGGGGTATCTTTGGGGTCATCAACTTTGATTTATCGAGTAAAGAGTTGTTATCCCTTGAACAAGAAGATATTTTGCTCGATTTGTATAGCCACGTGATAAGCTTCTTGGATTGTTCTTTGCCCTTTTTCACTAAGGAGAAATCCTAATTCCACTAAGAGTGCATTTGTATAGAGGTAAATGAGGTACTTGTCTTTAGGATGATGGCTTCTAGGAATTTTTTGTAGAAAATTCTCAAACCTAGTATGGAATTCCTTGACAATCTCGTTCTTAGTTTGTTTCATGTACTCAAGTCTTTTTATTAGCATGTGGATATCTTCTAATTTAATACCCCATTTCTCATGAAAGGTTTCTTCTAACTGGTCCATAGATTAGATGCTAGCATCAGGGAGATCATCATACCATTTCCTAGCACTTCCATGAACAGTGGTAGAGAAAAGTTTCATTGCCAAATCTTGAACATCATCATTGATAGGGTGGAATTGAAACAAAGCCCAAGAATTATCCATGTGATATTCGTCCCTAACCCCATCATTACCAGTGAATCTAGGGAGCCAATTTTCATACCTTGGAGGAATTTGTCGAGGGTAACCCAAATTTCACTCATATCCAAGGGTTTAAAATTACCCAAGTCCCATTGAGAAGCCATGTTTGGATTAATCATTAGTGGAGTCACTAGATAATCCTTCTAGGGATTATCAAAGGGAAAAGAGGGAATCACCCTCAGTGGAGTCGCCAGGTAAGCTTTGAAGAGTGAAAGGATTTGAGAAAAAGGTTTACCAAAAAAGTGGCGTTCGAGGAAGATTGACTCAGTGTTCCCCAACAACGACACCAAAATTTTTATCGCACATTCTATACTTTCCCAAAGCCTGAAGGCAAGTAGGCTTAGATTGAGGTAACATGAAGGTAACCCTATCACTGTCACCCCAATAGGGTACCTCTTTCTCTTTAGGAGGAGGAAAGCCTCACTCCAAGGGAGACATCCCAAGACCTAGATGGTTGATGAAGGGAAAAAAGATACAGTGAAAAAACACCCCTCTCTCTAGGTCACTCAACAAAATAAGTCACTTTGGTGAAGTTGAAAGGGGCAAGGGAAAATGAAAACGGGTTTGTACCTTCCCTTTACCAATGAAACATCAAACGTTAGTAGAAACTATTATAATCAATGACTTCTTAAACAAATTATGTGTTGCCTGAACAAGTTACTATACAATGAAAGTGAGATCACAGTTGGAACAATATATCTTGAAAGGTGCAAGTTATGATGACAAGGAAGAGATACAATAGTCTTGCAAACTTGATAATGGTTTGTCACTCACACTTTTCAGTATCCAATGATTATGGTTTCTTAGTACAAATGCCCAATGGTTTTATGGATGATTTTAGGGTTGTTAAAGGTTGCAACAACAACTATGACAACGGTAACACCTTCAGAATTTGCACTCTAAAAAGGCAATTAAGCATACACTTTAACACTTATTGATAGTACCTTTCCTTATAATCATTGCCACAACTATCATTTTGTAGCTTATATTAGCCTACTAACCATCTAAGTCATCCCAGAATTTGGTACACAGATCATGAACACAACTTCCTATTTTGCTCACAATTTTTTTGAAAGTTGACTTAATTCATATAACAATAGGGATGGAGAATGAGAAGAATGTTGAATTAATTCATATAACAGTAGGGATGGAGAATGATAAAACACGCAGCAATAATCAATACTCTATGCTTTGAAATCAATCACCACTTCTCCCAATCCAATAAAAAAGAGGTTCCAATGGCTAATATAGTTTTTTGGTGATCATTTATTCTCAGTGCTCATTGCCTCAAATGCCATATTTTTTTCACTAGGATCATTGTGTCTCATTGTCTTTCCAAATAGAATTTCCTACACTTGGACCCAGGTCTTTGATTATGATGCTAAATGTTTCACCTCTCGTTACACATGCTTATTTTCTTTGTTTCATATACAATATTTGTGTGCATTGATTTCACAAATCAAGATATATTTACTAACTATCATTGTTGTAGTCATAAATAACATCTCTTACCTAAACATGCATGGCATGTCTTCTATAGTGCATGATTGTTTGGTAGGTTTCGACCCTAGGTTTTCTTCATTTCTGTATCAACAAAATTTTTAGATGTTTCTATCTCTCGTGTGAATCGATCTCTATCTTTGAGAATGCGCCCACCTTCCTTATCCTCAAACACACCAAGGATAGTAGTAGATGTATCAAGCCATTTATTCAACGTTCTCTTGGACAACAATGGATCTTCTATTCAAAATTATTTTTGAACCAATGCTTTGATACCAATTATTGACTTTACAAGCTCAACAAAAAATACACTGAAATAACTGTCAAGCAAGGGACACTGAGATTTTTCACTAAAGAAACCCCTGAAGGGGAAAATTCTATTCAATTATACCATTCATGTGTGTGTTTCTATTGTACAATTGGTCCCTTTATATAACAATAGGTGAGCATAACAACTATGTCATGATTATATATTTAGTTCAACCATATGAATAACTATCTCCACAATCATCTCTCCATGAATCTCTAAAGTAATTTGCATCCCTAACTTCTCTCTTTTATCCTCATCTTTGATTAGTTCATAGACTTCTATGCTTGGTCTACATCATTACAAAGACATCACATAATTCATACATCATTCATGATTCACAAGGAGTTAATCCTTCAACAAAATGTTTGATTTTTACAGACAAACATTCCAAAATATAAAACTTGTAACGTGCAATTGTATTGATTATAATTCATCTATTCACTTATTTTCATTGTTGAAGTTGCTTGCATGCCTAATTTATTCATTACATGTAGGGGATATTGTACTTGGGTTATTTGTAATGTTTTGTTGAGTAGCTTGATTTTGTTCCTCCTCTTCATGTCCCATCTACAAACTTAGAAACAAATTGTACTGAGTACTATCCACATTTATAGTATAATATACATGATTGTGCAAATAAAAAAGTGTACCATAGGACTCTCGTGCTTGTCGTCGTCCATGTGTCTACTGGCATTCCCCTCCTCCTGTACTTTCCCAAGAGAAAGAGATTATGTTTTGGACAGTTTGGTTCCAGAGGAAGCGACGAAGGTAGTGGGAAAGTATAGAGTTGATGGAAACAGTCCTAGGTAATGTTAAGTTTGCATTCATGGAAATGAATTCCACTCGAATGCTCATCCTAACAACTCATATCCTCGAGCTCACAGACAAAGGGGGAAATATGACTCAACAAATAATTTTTGTCATGGTTAATGATTTCAATTTGGATCTCTCGAGTTATTGGGTTGTAGTCTTTCTGTGCACTCCTATGGCTATGAGTGCAACCCATATGAAGCAGGCTTCCGTCCACAAAACTCGTGCAACCATTGTAGTTGAATAAACGACAACTTTGAACAATAATTTTGTCTCCCCCTCTGCTCAGGTTGTTGTTCAACCCATCGAGTAATATGTGAAAGTAATCAGGGATTTTCAAGAGGATGCAAAGATTAACCAACATGCGGGAAATTTGATTCCATACCTGGGCTCCAATAGGAATATGGACATGAAATTATACAACATTGTGGAGTTCTATTGGCATACAAAAAATTTGGTTACCCAATCAACGTTAGCTAAGGCATATGACTGCAATGAATTTCATCAGCATCTTGAAACTTTGGAAAAGAAAATCAAGGTGTTGCTCATGCTGGTTTCATGACTAGTTAAGAAAAATGAGTGTGCTATTCAATTGACTCTGGAGGAGTGCTCGAAGGATGGCCCCATCCCGATTCATTCAATTGGGGGAGCAATATCTAGGACTCCCAAGTTTTCCTCTCAGATCCCCCTCCTCGATGTTTGTGATTTCCATCTCCTTTTCATGGTCTTACTTCAACTCTTTTTTGTCCCAAGACCGGTACTTTTGTTTTCTAGATATTTCCTTCTTTACTCCTTTTATAAATATGTCTTTTATCTCCTTTTTTATAGTTCTGGAATGCTACAGTTTAATTTTGAAGGATGGCCTAGTTTCCCATTGGGCAGGCCAAATTTTTTTATGACTCTCAGAACCTATGGTTCACAGTGACTGCCTTGGGCCTCTCTGATGATGCCTAAAATACTATACATTTTTAAAAATATTTTAATAGAAAATTTTACTTACTTACAAAAAAAACCAAATAAATCATACATAGTACACATTCTTTCAAAGTCATGTTTCATGTTGTTTCTCTAAATATTTTCCAATGACTCCATTCCATACTTTGTTTCCTACAAATGTTATATGTCATGACAAAGCATATATATAATTAAAAGCTT
The DNA here is from genome assembly GCA_009831015.1 of Picea engelmannii. Classification (NCBI taxonomy): domain Eukaryota; kingdom Viridiplantae; phylum Streptophyta; class Pinopsida; order Pinales; family Pinaceae; genus Picea; species Picea engelmannii. The sequence continues at coordinate 53,061 of ML830624.1, read as the reverse complement.
ATATTGCACTTCACCCTTATGCTTCAAAATATTTGAACATCTTACATTGTATGGAATCCATAAACTAAAGCAATCTAATAACAATCAAGCTATTTCGGGCAAATGCCATTAGTACCTGTGACTGCTGTCCCTTTAGTGGAGGAGGATGAGGAGTAAACGTCATACAAGAAGTACAGGGAGGAGGATGAGGAGTAAACGTCATACAAGAAGTACAGGGAGGAGGATGAGAAGTAAACGCCATACAAGAAGTAATGGTGTTTCAAAGACCCGTGTGGTCAAAACTTAGCAAATTAGAATCTTGGCAGCTTTCACCAGCCCATCTCGTCAAAAGTTGCAACAGAAATTTGGTTACAACAGATAGTGCAGTCTTGTATGACACATGTAGGATAAGACATCAAATTTGTGGGACAAGGGACTTTTTTTGCATAATTATTTGATTACTAAATCTAAAAAAATATACATATTCTATTTTTCTGAATTTGAACTTATAACTTTAAAAAAAAAAAACACATATACTACATTTCAGAGAAAAGTTGATCTCTGAAATTTCCTATTTCCTATCTGTCCAAAGTTAGGAGAAACTTGAAATTTGGCAGACACCCAGCCCACTTTAAAAATAAAACTTATAAGGGTGACGGGTCCATCTTGAAAACAGCATTCAAGCAATTGACTGCTGGTTAGGGTTATTAAACACTGAGATTCGTTTGACCCTGTATGGTCAAATTTAGCTGGAGATAACTCCAATCAATGTAGAAATAGTTAACAGACCTGCAATTTTTGAGCCTATCAAAGGGCCAATGCTTGGAAAAATATTCGAAGGGGAAAAATATTCGAAGGGTCCCTCTAAGGTCTCTCTAAATAAAATCAGTAGGCCTTTTCAATGTTGTTTCCCCAAAAAGTAGTTTTGCCGGGCCCTGTGGATACTTTTAGCAGGAGAAAACTTCGACCCACCTGGCCAGTTCCAGCATAAATGAATTTCTTCTGCGGGTATATTGGCACTGGTAAAGAGCCCAAGTGGTCAAAAGTCATGGCTGCCGATCAGTTTGGTATAAAAAAGTTCAGCTTAGCGGAACCCATCTGGCCAAATTTAGCAGGAAGAAAAAATAACCCATCTGACCATATTTTGTAAGCCTAGCATCTCACCCATGACTTTGAACGTATCGAGACTTGAGAGAGCTCTGCAAATGGAGTTTTACAGCATTCAAATGAGTAGAAACGCATCCATATTTGGAGAATCCATATGGCTAAAGTTAGTCGGCGTTGGACTTAAGGTACATTCTCTCAGCAAAACAGCTTATCAGAAGAACCCACCTGGACTGGTAACTTGCCTGCCAAATGTAGCAGAGAAAAATTGGGGTTTCTTTTGGGACTGTCATTTCCTTGCACCGAAACACTGACATGGATAAATACTTGAAGAACCCAGTTCACCAAAGCGAGCAAAGGTGATAGCATTAGCTATATTTTTTTACTCGTTTATTTTAGAGGGGAATTCAAAAGGATATATCTGTGAATAGCGATTATTTTGACCAGTGACCAAACATATAAAAAATGACAGTAAAATATGGACTACCTATTTATAAAAATGATAAAAATGTTTTTAATGTAATGCAGTCCAACTAAAATAGACATTTATACAAAATGAGTGGGTTAATGGATAAGTATACAATATAATAATAATAATAATAATAATTTATTTTTAAGGTCACGACCAAGTCAGCGTACAAAATTGGTGTATGAGACCCCCTTGTTTGTGGGACAAAGGACCCCTCTCTGCCCAACGATTTGACTGGTAAAGTTTACCAAGGTATACATACCCTACCCCCTTCTGGATTTGAACCAGTGACCTCTTAAGAGGAAACACATGGCTGGGCGAATGAGGTCTCATACACCAATTTGATGTCTGACCGTGACCTTAAAAATAGATTATATATATGTGTGTGTGTGTGTGTTATGCACTTAAAAGGATCTATAAAGCATCGAGGAAATCAAATTTCTTAAAGTATAATTTTTTTATCATTTAATTGAGCCTATTTTATTTTCATTATTGTTATAATTTTTTTAATTGAGATAAATTTAATTTCTCTTAATGTTTAATGTAAAATCTAACATCATGCTAAAGTGACAACATCTCCTCCATATTGGACTGTAGAGCACAGATATATTATTACCAGCATAGATCCATCTTAACCCTAGATCTATGAAGGGATCAAATATCTAAAGGTGTGCAAACATTTTTTAGAGTGCAAAACTTAAACAAAGGTTAAAGGTAATGGCAATAATAAATGCAAAAGTAATAGTAAAGTTACTAAAGTATTAGTAATATACTAAAGTAATAGTAAATATGATATATATAATAGTGTGCAATTTTTGTTTTTATTAATTGACTCTACTTTAAAAAAATTTAAATCTAACCTCATCTAAATTTGCATATTAAATGTTGAAACTCTTAAATTTCTAGAAGTCATATGACAAAAAAAAAAAAGAGTTGAGAATACATTAAAAATAAAAAAATATTTAAATTAAACCTCCTAACTTATAAGGACAATATTGAAGAACTATATCATAATTTTACAACTACCCTTTCCACTTCTATTAACAAGTTTTCTTTTGAGGTGTCCTATAAAAAGAATAATAGAAAAACCAACCCTTGGTATGATAAATAATGTAAAGTTGCTAGGAAAGCCATTAAGGATGCTTCTAATGGGCCCTTAAAACTCGATAAGATCAATACGTACAAAGCCCTAATTAAAAGGAAAAAAAGATACTATATCAATAAAAGGCAAGAGCAACTTTCACAACTATACAAGTTGGATCCTAAGAAGTTCTGGAGCCAAATTCTAAAACACAATACTAAAGAAAATAATAGGATTCCCTTAACGGACTGGAATTCCTACCTTAAAAATCTTTACGAGTTCCCTAATGTCATGGACACCATTCCTATTGTCCCTACAAAGGAAGACGTTTTTTCTTTAGATGACATAGAGTTCGGGGTTAAGCGACTCGCAAATGGGAAAGCTAAGGACATTGAAGGATACCAAGCTGAAATTTTTAAAATCGAAGGGCCAATCCTTATCCCTCACATACACAAGCTCTTCAATTTAGCAGTCAAGCAGGGTTTCCCTTAACCCTGGATGCAAAGCCTCATTGTTCCTATTTTTAAAAATGAGGATAAAAACATTCCCTCTAATTATAGGACCATTATGATTAGCCCTATTATCGCACAGTTTGTAGCTAGGAAGAAAGGCTATAAAGTAGAAAGTCAAACTGGCGTAATAGGAACCTATCCCACCTAATGTCACCACGATGGGATGGTTCTTTCTCTTTAGGGAGGTGAGGCAGGGAGACATCCCCGGTGACCTAGGGTTTTGAGGAGGAAAAATGATAGAAAGACAAGGATAAGTTTCCCCCTCACAAGTCACCACCCAAAAAGATAGTCTGACCAAAGGCCAATTTAAAGTAAATCCCCAAGGAAAGTATACCTGCCTGAAACAAAACAACAGTAAACTGATATGTGCAAACTTTTCAATGGGTTAGTACTTCATATAGAGACTATCAGATGTTCAATATAAGCAATTTGAAAGTAAATGTTGACGAAGTCAATGTTTACAAAATAGCAATAAAAGTAATTTCACTTCACCAATAAATACTAGAACGATATGGCATTCAATGCAACAAATCGATACTTAACTCAATTAATGCCTTTAACTACCATTCAATTGATCAATAAATGAAACGTTGTTGCATCAATGATATAATAGAAAAGGATGACGTCAACATTTAGGGTTAGTAAGTTAGCTAGAGCTAGGGTTAGTGTAGTTAGGGTTTCAATTGAAAAGTTTTTGAGAGAGTGTTTAGATCAAGTTCTTACTTCAACGTTTGAGGTCTTAGATCAGTGCCTTAGGGTCTAATGGAGTCATAAATGAAGGACGCAAGAGTTGAAGGGGATGAGACTTAAAGGATTAGAGGGATAAGTTTTGAAGTGCTGCTAAAGCAGGGCTTCAAAATCATAACCCTAGGGGAGATATGCTCACTCCTGTGTTGCTAAAGCAAGGCCTCGTGCTCTCTCCTCCTTCTCGACAAACAACTAGCTCAAAAAGAAATACAAAATCAAGACAAGAGGGCTTAAAGAGGGAGAGTGTTGCTAAGGCAAGGCTCTTTCATCAAACCCTAAAAGAAAATAACCCTAGGTGTAGATGAACTTGGCCTGGGACGTCCTCTTTTTCTTGAAGTCCAAATGGTACGACTAGCTCAAGGGAGGAAGAAAAATGAGTGTAGTTATGGCTAGGCTCTCTTCTTCTTCTTCAATGGCTAAAAGCTTTTCTATCAGGGGACATGAGACAATTACCTACTTGTGTGCTTGTCACCTAGTGTTTTGATTCAACAAATTATAAATACATGCAAGATAATAAGACTACAACCATTCATTTAAGAAGTTTTGCAGAAAAATACTTACAATTCATCAAAAATAACCATGCAAACCCTAGTTGTAACACCTTCCTTCAAGAAAAACACCATAGAATGTCAAAAATCTCTTCCTTCAACAAGTGCGCCTTCCTTAATTCAACCAATAACCCAAATAGGGCGAAAAAAATCAGACCTCACTATGAGTGAGTAAGTTGTGATGAAAAAATGAGAGTGATAATCTCCCATTTATATAAAACCTTGACCTAATTTTACATTTTAGGTCAGGTAAAAGGCCGGCAAGGCCAAATTATCCAAATCATACTATCTTACATTAAATTGTCAAGTAAAAACCCTAATCAAGCAGAAAAGAGAGTAAAATCCCCTTCAAGGGAGGCACTAGACCTTTCTAGGGAAAATGAGACATCCAGGAGCAAAACGTTAGCCCCCCGGGGGCCTCTCCAGCATGCCACATGTGCTACTGCTGCCCAGTCTACCTTCAAAAGCATCCATGAAGTTGGATGATGTCATGGTGAAGATGGGGACATCCTAAACCTTCCAAGGCTAGCGTTTGACTGAAAAGGGGTCATTCCCCTCAGGTCTAGTCCTGCCGGAGTGCCTTTGGTGGAACGTCCTCTTCCTCTCAGGTGAAAACCCCTGATCAAGCTTTGTCATGTCTCTGCCCCCTAATGGGGTCTCAACATCCATCTAGTGGGCTCTTCAGCCCCATGGAGGTCCGAACTGGTCATCTCCCCATATGTATTGGTCCAAATGGTACATGTCTGTCAAGCATGGTCCTGCACATCAAAATCTATGCCCTCCATGGGCTCATCAGTCACAGGGATCATAGCAATGTGAATCACATCTCATCATCAATATTATTAAACATATGCATAAAACCCCTAATACATCAGTCAATAGCTCAAAGACATTACAAAAACCTGCAATACAAGATTGGGGAAAAGGACAAGGCGTCCTATTATGTAATATACCAGATATAAAATGTATGCAGAACTAAAATAAAATGCTAGTAATGATAGAATAACAACAATATAACCAGAACATTCACCACAATAACACTGAAATGATATAAGAATAACAACAGAAATAACACTTTGAATCCGAAAGCAATGTTCACAGGCCTCTTCGAGGGGGAAACCTCTAGTTGAGTAGAGCTCTATTAAAATAATATCCAAGCTAGGGTTCTCATACCCTCGACTCCTATTTATACTAAAAAGAAGCATCTAGAGGAAGATCCTTCTAGAAGCGGAAGCTTCTATTAGGTCTTCTTACATACGCCTTATTCTATTTTATTGAAAGGCCTTATTAATATTGACTTTTATTACATACGAATATATTGTTCTACCTATGTGTGGGTTAAGAACCTAACATGTCCGCCCCCTTAAAAACAACCTTGTCCTCAAGGCTTGAGATGAGGAAATTGTTGTAGAATGGTAGCTGGTTCCCAAGTGGCATCTGTTGGAGTTGTATCTTTCCACTGTACTAGCACTTCATTGATGGTTCTTTGACGTAGGCGACGCTCACGCTGGTCCAAAACTACTTATGGCTATAGCCAAATGGATCCTTCTTCATCTAACTCTGGAAGGTTGGTTTGAATTTGGCACTTAGCTCCAATCACCTTCTTTAAGCATGAAACATGAAAAACATGATGTAACTTTGAATTGCTGGGCAAAGCTAACTAATAAGTGACTTGTTCCACACGCTTGAGTATGGTATAAGGACCATAAAATTTGGGCGCTAGCTTCTGACAATGCTCGGCCTTGAGGGAAGTTTGCTTGTAAGGTTGCAGTCGGAGAAACACCTGATCCCCTTCTGCAAATTGACGTTCATAGCGACCTTGATCTGCTTGTTGCTTCATGCAATTCTGTGCCATGACCAAATTCTCTTTGAGGGTATGGAGAATAGCCTCTCGAGCCGTAAGTGTTAGGTCAAATGCCTGGACCTTCGAGGCACCCGGTAAGTATGAGAGAACTGAACGTGGCTTCTGTCCATATACCGCTTCAAAAGGAGTCATGCATGTAGCTGTATGGTGTGAAGTGTTGTACCACCATTCAACTAGGGGTAACCATTGAGCCCACTCATTTTGCTTTTCAGAGGAAAAACACCTCAAATATGTTTCCAAACACTTGTTGACAACTTCCGTTTGGCCATCATTCTGGGGATGATAAGCTGTGTTGAGATGCAATTCAGTGCCTTGTATCTTGAACAGTTCTTGCCAAAAATTGATTGTGAAAGTTGGGTCGCGATTAGAAACAATCGAGTGCGGCATGCCATGAAGCTTGAAGACCTGATCCATGAATATTTGAGCCACCGTGGATGCTGTAAACGGGTGTTGAAGGGCACAAAAATGAGCATACTTGGAAAGGCGATAAAAAACCACCATGATGACGGATTTATTTCCCGATTTGGGTAAGCCGGTAATAAAATCCATAGAGATATCCTTCCAAATAGCAGGTGGGATCAAGAGCGGTTGTAGTGTGCCTGACGATTTGACTGTTTCTCCCTTGTTGCATTGACACACATCACATTCAGCTACAAAATTACGAATGTTCTGTTTCATACCATCCCAGAAAAAGGAACGTTTGACCTTGTCATAGGTTTTGGTGAACCCGGAGTTCCCTGATGTGGGTGTAGCACGAAGCTCAGAAAGTACCGTGGATTTAAGCTTTGATTGTTTACTTAAATACAAACGGCCTTTGTATCGAAGTTCCTCATGGAGCCAAGAGTACCCTGGGGAAGCTGGAGCCTTGGAATGAAATTGGTGGATCAACTGTGAACTTTTGGGATCTTGTAGCCATTCCTGGCGAACGGCTTGGAGCCAATCTGGTACAATGAATGAAAGAGAAAAAAGGGATCCTTCGTCTTCATATTTTCAGAAAAGTGCATCCGCAACCACATTGTCTTTGCCTTTCTTATAAATGATCTCATAATCATATCCAAAGAGTTTAGTCACCCATTTTTGTTGTTCTGGGGAGGAAATGCATTGTTCCATAAAATACTTGAGGCTTTGATGGTCTGTCTTAATTTGGAAACATTGCCCCAATAGATAAGGACATGGAAAATAACCAACATTTCCTTTTCATAGATGGATTTTCCCAGATTTATTTCAGATAGTTGCTTGCTAGTAAAGGCCAAATGTCGACCCTCTTGCATAAGGACAACATCAATTCCTTTCCCCAAGGCATCACATTCCAACACAAATGCCTTTGTGAAATCGGGAAGGGAGAGGACTAGAGTGGTGCACATGGCCATCTTCAAGGTCTGAAAAGCTTGAGTAGCGGTTGGAGTCCAAGCGAAAGAATTCTTTTTAAAGAGAGTAGTGAGAGGTGCTGCAATCTTCCCATAATTCTTAACAAACTTGCGATAATACCCTGTTAAGTGTAGAAATCCACACAAGCTCTTAAGAGTCTTTGGGTGAGGCCAGTCCCACATAGCTTCAATATTTTTAGGATCCACCCTGACGCCATCTTTGCCAACCAGATGACCCAAGTATTCTACTTTTGAGGCACCAAAAGCACATTTAGACTGTTTCAGGAAAAGTTGGTGCTGAGAGAGTAGATGGAGAATTCGATCCACATGAGCAAGATGGTCTATCCAGGTTTTTCTATAGATGAGGATATCATCAAAGAAAACTAAGACAAAATGGAGGAGAAAAGGACGAAAGACATGATTCATGAGGCTTTGGAAGGTGGAGGGGGCATTACACAAGCCAAAGGGCATGAACAAAAACTCATAGTGGCCCTCCTGAGTTCTAAAGGCAATCTTGGGAATTTCTGCCTCTTTTATACATATCTGGTGGTAGCTCGAACGAAGATCCAGTTTAGTGAAGAATTGGGCGCCACTCAATTCATCCAGGAGACCATCAATGACAGGAATGGGGAATTTGTCTTTGATGGTAAGTTTGTTGAGGGCACGGAAGTCAGGACACATTCGCCAAGAACCTTCTTTCTTCAGGACCATGACCACAGGAGACGAGTAGGGGCTTGTACTAGGGCAAATAATGCCTGCAATAAGGAGTTCCTGGACCATTTTCTCAATTTCATTTTTTTGGGAAAAGATGTGACAATACAGACGAATATTGGGAGGAAGGATTCTGGGTACAAGGGGAATGGAATGATCATGAACACCACGGAAAGGAGGGAGGCCTTGGGGAGTGGAAAAGACCAATTGATGTTTAGAAAGAATGGCTTGGAGGTCTTGTGGTATCGAGGGTGTCTCTGTTGCTTATATGGCATGGAGTTGGGCGATAACACCAGAATGACCCTTTTTGAGTAGCTTTTCCATGCGATGGGAACTAATGATCTCAGGTGAACCGATGGTGAAGCCTTGGAACTTATATTGGTGGCCCTCTTGGTCAAATTGCATGGTTAAGTATTTAAAATCCATGAGAATGGGACCCAAAGTCCTTAGCCAGTCTGCACCCAACACAATGTCACAACCTCCCATGTCGATAGAAAACATATGGGATTTCAGGTGGTAGTCACCAATTTGGAGAAACACATTTTCACAACGCCCTCCACATTTCATGGAACCACCATTGGCAATCATGATTTGGAAATTATTGATGGCATGGATGTAGCAATGAGTTTCTTGGGAAATGCAGCGATGAATAAAATTATCGGTGCTGCCACTATCAACCAGAATGATGACCTTCTAATGCTTGATGTAACCGATTAGCTTGAGGGTTTGGGGAGTGGAGAAGCCAGTGAGAGCATTGAGGGAAATGATCGGTTCTACTTCGGGAGGGTCTGAGGGAGGGGTTATGTCAGTGGATTTAGGTGACTCAGACACAGAGGAAGTTTCTTCATCTTCTTCCAAAATCTCCTCGGAGATGGCCATAAAAATATTTTGTTCTTTACACTTGTGGCCCGAGAAATATTTTTCATCATAGTTATAAAAAAGGCCTTTGAGTTGGCGTTCAACCATTTCATCCCTAGTCAAATTTTGGATCTTTAGTGGAGTAGAGGGAGTAGTGGGATTTACTAGTTTAGGGCGAGGGATAAAGGAGGGTTTGCGGTTTTGAGCAGATACAACCTGTTGTGTTTCTTTAGCTCTTTTGGTAGCCTCCACCCAACTCTCAGGCCTAGCCATGAGGACATGGGCCCTAATTTCATCCTTGAGGCCGCTGATAAAACACTCTCAGAAAAAGGCATGAGACATGCCCTCTATTCTAAAATCCAGGTGCTCAAAGGTAGCTATAAAGTCTTCCACGGTTCCTAATTGTTCCAGCTTTGTCACACGGCCCAAATGGTTGGTGTCAGTGTCAAAGCGTTCATAATTCTCTGCCACAAAGTGTGTCCAAGCAATATACCGTTGACGAAAATTTTTCTCCATTGCCACCATTGCCAACGTTCTTGATCTAGATGGAGAACACCATATCGGAGTTTGGCCAAGTCATTTGTAATGCCATATAAACATAAGTAATGTTCCATTTGGGTTACCCAACCACTGGGGTCCGAGCCATCAAATTTGGTTACATCCACTCGCGGGAGGCGTAGGTCACGTTGAAAGTGATGGTTCTGCAAGGTATGGGAATGAGAAGAATGGTCACCTTCAGTATGTGGAGGTGAGGAAGAAGAAGGGTTATCTGTAGGGATATGAAGTTTGGTGCAGAGTGTCGAAAATACTGATTCAAGCTGGGTGGTGAGGTCTTGTTTGATTTCCCCCATTGAGGACTGCATGGTTGTATTGATGGTGACAACATTGGCACTGAGTTGTTTCACTTCTTGTTGGGTCTTAATGAGACCAGATTGCAAGGTGTTGAAGCGAGATTTCAAGTCTTGGCTACGAGTATGGGCCATGAGGATGAGGAAACTGAAAAGGGGCGGGCGGGGTAAAAAATTTTGGCCACAAAAATGATATGGATGAATGTGATAAGGGAGAAGAGATGAATCCAATGGAATATGTCTCAAATAATGGTGAAAAAATTTCCAGACTTTTTTTTTTTAACAGAGTTTTACAGTTGCATGACAATAGATCTTGTCTATTTTAATTTGTTTATGTTTCTGTCCCCCAAGGGTTAGGTATTCAAGGGTTCTACAGACAAGGGTTTTCCTTGTGCTATAACTCTTTGATATACGTGCGGGGTCCAAAAGTAGTACTTGGCCCAATATCTCAGGGCACTAACTAAGGAGGATAGACCGTACCCTTAGCCATACTACCCGACTACCCAGGTACTAGAGAGTATCTTCCTGAGTGTTGTTCTCGGTGACACTATAACAGTTAGGAGACCAATCAGTTTATCTAAAGAGGGCTTCAGGTAATCTAGGTCGATCCGTACACAGGTGCTATCTGATGCGCTACCACTTGAAGGGGTACCAATAGGGGTTACAAGGGTGGCCAACAAATGTGCGCTTAAGTACCACTTGTATTTCTTGCGTGTATGAATCCCTCAACTGCAGTTTTATGTGTGTAACAACAAATCTTTGTGACTTAAAGACGCCGGAATACGTCTCTACCCTGAAAAAAATTTAACCCACACTTTCTGCCGAGGAAAGTGCTCTGATACCACTTGTAATATACCAGATATAAAATGTATGCAGAATTGAAATAAAATGCTAGTAATGGCAGAATAACAACAATATAACCAAAACATTCACCACAATAACACTGGAATGATATAAGAATAACAACATAAATAATACTTTGAATCTGAAAGTAATGTTCACAGGCCTCTTCGAGGGGGCAACCTCCAGTTGAGCAGATCTTTATTACAATAATATCCAAGCTAGGGTTCTCATACCCTTGACTCCTATTTATACTAAAAATAAGCATCTAGAGGAAGATCCTTCTAGAAGCGAAAGCTTCTATTAGGTCTTCTTACATCTGCCTTATTCTATTTTATTGAAAGGCCTTATTAATATTGACCTTTATTACATCTGAATATATTGTTCTACCTATGTACGGGTTAGGACCCCAACATATTGGGCTAGTGTCTACAAGAAAAGGAAAGTTTCCAGAAAGATCTCATCCAAGCCATGTAAGTGAGGTGATGTGATTAGGGGATGTCCAAACAAGTGGGTGCAGTGGGGGGAAAGGATTGATAAGTGTTACCTGTGGGTGCCTTTGTAGAAGGTGAGTTGTACCTGTCATGGATGCATTTTTTCCAAATCCATTCTTTCCTTTATTCTTTTTATTCTTGTTTTATTCTTTTATTTTGATTTTTCTCTTCTTCTTTTTTTTGTTCAAAAACTAACCAGGGGACATTGCCTTGGCATGGTGACCAGAGCTGACAGCATTACCCACAAGTACTTTCACAGAGATGAGAAGGTTGGCTCGTGATGAGACCCCCTTTCCCTTGTCCATGCAACCAAAGGTCACTGCCCTGGCGTGGTAGCCAGATGGTGGCAATATCATACTGTTAGGTACCCATGGACCTAATAGGTTGGCTCATGATGAGACCCCCTATCCTCTGAATAGGTCTTGTTTTTTTATTTTCTGGGTCCCTCTTGTTTCTTGCTGAGAGGATTTTTACTGCCTTCTCGGGGATCCTTGGGCAAAGCATCTCGAGGTTTTATTTCTAGGATTTTTTCTTTTACCAGCTACTTTTATCTTCTGGGCCTTTGGCCCCTTCTTCCCATGAAATAAGGTGCAATCCTGCAAATAGGTCAACCCAATGCCTAGACAAGGGGAATGGGATAAATGAGCGGGAGATAAGATGAAACAATGGTGCTATGATGGGAGCAGATGATGGCTTTTCAGAAATTCCCCCAGTGGCAAACCAGGACCTATGGGCATAGGCTTTCTAGGGCACCTTGTCAATTTCCCCAAGCATGGTTGTTACACATAAAAATTACTCACTTTGATAGTGTCACAAGTGTCATCATTAAAAAGGTCGCAAGTGTCACACTTTGCTCACAAGTGTCGCAAGTGTTAAAGAAAGCATACTGTCATGATGCCTATGTCGTGCCTATAACGACATGAGAAGGACACTTGAAACACCTCAAACATTTGATTTGGAAGAGAAGAAATGAGTCAGCAGGCTTATAAACCTTTTGCCATCTGAAAGCACCCCAAAAATTGAGTTTTGGAGGGGAGCGCTCCCCTATACCTCTTCTGGGAGTGCTGGCGCTCCCCCTTACACTATCTGGGAGTGTTATAAAGCTTCTTTGGCCCTTCTGGAGGAGCGTTATTGGTTTTAGGAGTGTTGGTGCCCCCCTTAAGCTTACTAGGGAGCGCTACAGCGCTTTGATGGCCCTTTTTAGGGAGCGCTGCCTATTCTGGGCAGTTGTTAAGTTGTTGAGATGAATGGGGGGAGGATCCTTTCATTCTTGGAAGGTAGTTGGATTCGAATCCCTAGTCCAACCATGATCTTAGGGAAGATCCTCAACTGAAGGAGGAAAATCATCAACTTCCCCAAGGATATCTCAAGTTGTTGAGCCTCTCTAAGGCTATATAAGCAAGCTTTCTCATGGTGAAAGAGGACTGAAAAAGAAGAATCACACCAAACTTATGATATTATAAATGGTGCTAGAACAGAGATGATTTGGAAGCAAGAGACCTATGATCCCATAGGAAGAAATCAATGAAGCTATCATCATTCATATCGTGGATCTTTTGAGCAAGGGGTAGACAAGGAGGACTTGACGAAACTGCTGCAATCCATCTACAGCTGTAAGCAATGTTTTGTCCTCATTAATATAATTTGCTTGGCCTGTTTCTTTCTAATTCGTGTTCAATCTCACATGAATTTGTCTCTTTAGTATATAGACCTATTTCGGACTAATCTTGATAGAGTAGGAAGTGGTCGTACTTTGTTTGTCTACAGGGCTTATCGAAGAGCGAAAGATTGGATCTCAATTCGGAGTGTGTAGGGACAAACACCGGTAAAAGGTACTTCTTTTCTCCTTCCTCCTCACATACTAGTCCACCTAGATGTAAAATGAAGTCAGTGACCATGATAAGCACTTTCTGTCTTAGAGAGTCTATCTCTTTGAGGAGATCAACCTGTCTGCAGGGAGAATTTTCTTCAACAATGGTTAAGTGGGCTAATGTAAGATCCAAGCAGTTGTTAGAGATAAAAGGAATCAGATGCATATATTTAAAGGTTTCAATGATCAATATTGACATATACCATGATACCTGGACCAATTACCTCATGCAGCAAGAACCTCTTCTGATACAGGATCAAGATGATGGTGATGGATGCTGCTGCTACTGACAAGACAAAAGATGGTGAATAAAGAAAAGGCGGGCCCTCCAGGGCCATACTTAGGTCAATCTTTCTCTCGGTACTCCATGTCTAGGACCCATGGGCCTCGAGACATGATCTCCTAGTTATCCCTAAAAAGTGGGAATAACATCTGGCTCCAACTCGAGGACATGTGCTCACTATAGAGTGCATGAGAACCTCAACATCTCTGGAATAACCTGCAGACCTACTCAATCTCGATAGGGGTATCAATAACAAAATTGGGGTGGTAATGCCACCCCAGCATATATATATATATAGGCTGAAAGAAAACAATAAATAAGTGTGAATATACAAACAAACTAACATGCAATGCAAATGGTATAATACACGAATGCAAAAATGCCTACTTACCTGCCCTTACCTGTGAAGTGAGGTCCCCCCACCTTGGTGGGGTTTGAGAAGGTGCCCACTGATAGGTAATGGGTGCCTTCTTCCCTCCAAAGTGGATAAGTAATATGAGACATCAACTGATTTCATTCCAACTTTGAAGGGTCTGAGCCATGACTGGGCGCTTCCTTTTACATTAGTTGGCTCTCCTTTCTGGGTATCCCACATCCATACCATGTCTCCTTCCTTGTACTTTATGAATTTGTACTTGGTCATCCATTGGAAAACCCTGGTGTATTGTGATGAGGGAGGAGGGTGGGCTTCTGCTGTAAACACTTCCTGTTGGGATGGGTGGATTTGCACGTCATCTTCAACTTTATTTAATATCTTCACCATCCCAATCTCTTTGTTCTTGAATTCATCTAGGATTTGTTGGTATTCGTATTTCTTAGGCCATTTGATCTGATCAAAGTCCTCTTCCATTGCAAAGAGCATATCTTCTAGAGAATACTTTTGAAGGGTTTGTATCATTTCGTCTTGTGCTTTGTTATTATTAACGGGGTGTGTAATATCTTTCACATGGTCTCCGGTTATCGACACATTGAGGAGACGACCTATCATTCCATTTTTCAAAGGCAATTCCAAGAATGTGAGGTCCATATCAAGGGTGCCACCCAACATTGCAACAAATTTCCTAGACAACAACATTCCCCACACATCTGGGACATCAACTACCACGATGTCAATGGGACTATCTTGTTGGTTGTGGAGCCTGATTATCTTCCTGATCTAGAGATATTTTACTTTTAGCCGTGTTTATACCCCATGAAGTATTTACACCCCAAAAGTATGTACACTCTTCCACGCGGGGGAGTGCAGAGGGGGGGTACCCCCT
>ML830623.1:45923-91494 GCA_009831015.1 Picea engelmannii | reverse complement strand
TCCTCTGAAGATAAACCATGAAAATTAGGCAATGCTGAGAGTGGAATGTTTTTCATGGGGGCTGCCCCTCTAGGGAGATCACCAATAGGGAATCCTAGTGTAGAGAAAGAGTTTTCATCCTTTACCTCTCCTTCAGGACCTGCATGTTCTTCGTGATGCAATTCTTCATTATACTCATCCATGTTCTCCACTGTCTGCTCCCATGTTGCACTTGCTCTATCCTTAATGTCTCCTATTGGCTTATGGACTGTCTCCGAACTCCAAACTTCTTTCCCTATTCCAAAAATTGCTCGAAATGAAGGCTGGGAGTTCTGTTTTTGAAGGTTTGGTCGTTGAGTAGCAGATTCAGACTTGGATACAATATCATCAATGTAAGTCTTTCTTCCTCCTTTTCCTTTTCCCTTGCCACCTGTAGGGTTAGTGTCTTTGGGGTCTTTCATGCATTCTTTTTATCTAATCAAAAGAAATCACAAGTTATTTTGAAATCTATAGCTATCTTCCCCGGCAACGGTGCCAAAATGTTTGTCACTGTAATTGCTTAATTGATTCAAACAATCAAGTGATACATAAATTATCAACCCAGGGAAGTCTTTTTATTTCAAAGATAACCACGCACTATATATGATCAATTCCAAAAGAAACTTAGTGTTGTAGTAAGGAAACTTATACTAATCACACTGTCGAATAAACTGAAGTTCTGAATTAAATCACATGAAAGCAACTTCCCTATTGCAGATTTTAAAGATTAATCTAAGAATCCTAGATTACATTAGAATAACATTTGCAATGGGAAATAACAACTATTATGCAACCAAAGAACATGACCCTTACTCTCAAACAGAGACTTCAGTACTAACACTCTTTCATGAAAACAGTAATGCAGAAAACAATTAACTCTATCTAACAGAGAACAAGGCTATCTAGTTCCTTCCTTTCTAAGCAGGAGCCTTAAGCCATAATTTTGTTTAGAAAACTTGTGAAGTTGATGTTTACAAAGAAAAGGATAGTCTGATCCCTTCCTTTCTAAGCAGGGACCCTTAACCCAATCTCTGGCTAGCACACTTGCAAGAATAATGGAAATCTACAGAGAACAGGATGTTCTGGCTCCTTCCTGTCTGAGAAGGAACCCTTGACCCGGTCTCTGGCTAGCACACTTGTAGAATTGAATGAAATCTACAGAGGACAGGATGTTCTGATTCCTTCCTATCTGAATAGGAATCCTTAACTCGGTATCTAGCTAGCACACGTGCAGAATTGCATGAAATCTATAGAGGACAGGATGTTCTGATTCCTTCCTATCTGAGCAGGAACCCTTGACTCGGTCTTTGGCTAGCACACTTGCAGAATTAAATGAAATCTACAGAGGACAGGATGTTCTTATTCCTTCATGTATGAGCAGGAACCCTTAACCCAGTCTCTGGATAGCACACTTGCATAATTGAATGAAATCTATAGAGGATAGGATGCTCTGATTCCTTCCTATCTGAGCAGGAACCCTTAACCCAGTCTCTGGCTAGCCTCATAAAACCATCACACAAGATTTCTAAAAAAGAGAATTACGAATTTCATTCAATAAACTAAGACAGAGTCAGTAGTATTTCAGCAAAGCGGAATCCATTAAAAATAGTGTTTCAGCAAACGAAAGTTAAACAAAGCATAAACAGAGACTGTACTAACACACTTCTAAACTAATGGGTGAATCTTGTGAAGAAGGTGGGCCCTCCCTTCTCATAAGATTCCCCTAAAACGAAAAAGATAGAGAAGGATACTCAAAGCAGTATTATATTCATCTGTCGAAATATCACATTACAATTTGGAAAATAGAATACTTCCCTCTTATATGGAGTTTCTTCAATACATAAAACTTCGATCCCTCAAATGATGATTTCCTCTTATTTAAAGAGGAAATCCCTTCAATACAATAATTACAATGCATATCTGAGTCCTATCCTTAGTCAGATCTACTTTCTAAACCAGCATAGGATGTCCTAGTCTCACGCAATAGAATGCTATTACAGGAGCTGAATGAGGTATTATTGTTACGACTAGTGTAACGGCTTCTTTCCGTTGTTGTTGATGTTGTTTCAGCATCGCAATTCGCGGGCTGATTTAGCCATGTGAATTGTGCTCTGACTATGTCGACATTCTTCTGTAGGAGCAACGGTTATAGCTTTGTTGACCGCTGACTGTAACGACTTCCTTTGTGTTTTGGCATCGTCAGTCCTGGTGGTTTCCTCTGTGTTTCAGCATCTGCAACTCTGGACTGTGTAACAACTTTTTGTTTTAGCATCTGCGACCTCGGACTATAAGGAAACTCCGTGTTTCAACATCTGCGACCTCGGACTGTATAGCAGCTCTGTGTTTCAGCATCTATGACCTCAGACTATAAGGAAGCTCCGTGTTTTAGCATCAGTTCTGTGTTTCAGCAACAACGACCTTGGACAGTTCTGTGTTTCAGCAATAGGCCTCAAATGCTAATCTACAGTTTTGAACACTTATGCATTTCTAATCAATGGTCAAGTACGAGAGTGATGTAAAATATTATGCAAAATAGATTAAACGTATAGTAATGAGAAGGGTCGTTGTATACCTTTGGGATGATCAGATAAAGTGATAGTATGAGTCTAAATATGGGTGATCAAGAGTATAATAGTGGCAAAAAGTATAGGCAAAAAGGTACATTGTGTGGTCCTAACAAGGATATGGGTAAGTCTCCACCTTTGTAGTTTTTTGTGTTTTAAACATATGTAATTTTTATGTTGTTTTGTTATATATATCATTTGTTTTTGTTATGCCAGAGTATTTGACAGATATGTGTTCATTCTATGCATATGTGGAACCAGTGTGACTCATTGACTATGTGAGGAATAGGTGTCGTCCTCGTCCAGGGGTCGCACCTGCTACCGCAGGGGGACCAGCAGTAGCAGGAGATCTTCCAGTTGGGAAGGTTGAGAGGGTATTGAGACGAGTCGAGTGTAACTCTACTACGGTCACTCACACGGTCCCAATGGAAAATATTGAGGACCTTCCACCATCTATGTAGTTGCACTTAGTGGGGGCACCATGATCATGGGTCTGGTTGTTTCGACATTTAGCCAATGTTGTGGATCAGTATAACAGGGCCCATAGGCCCTAACTTTAGCTAGAAATTTTGAGGTGCCACGAGAACTATTTGTATATTTTTTGAGGGCATAAGCCTCATGACTCATTATTGGTCCTATTTTTGAGGTGCTTGCGTCCATCAATGTAGTCTGGTTACTTTATGATATTATATACAGGTTTTTTTGGTCTTTTGTGTCTTATGGATCATGTGTGTAAAAAAAATTGTATTTACATGTTTATGTGAATGTTCTTTCATATGTATGCAAGATGTTAATCTAAAATTTGATTAGCTAGAGTATTTGTAACTTGGTTTAATCTCCTAGGAATGTGAAAATATGTAATATAATCAAAGTTTCATTCTAAGAGACGTACCTTAAGGAATCGTTGGTGTAAAGTTGGATCATGAACCCGATATACTATATTTAACTGAGACACAACTAGTTGAGCGTCGAGATAGACTCGGACATGAGATATACCCAATGACAAAGCGTGGCAAAGCAACTCAATAACTACACTATACTCGGCGACATTATTTGTGGTGTCACCTAAGCATATACCTATGGAAGATAATAACTGGCCTTGAGGTGTAAATATTACCCAAGCTACAGAGGAAATCCTCCAAGTGTGCCAACTAGCACTGTCTGCATACCCAATGAACACCTCGAAATCACTTGACATCTACCACAGTGACGAAAGATAACATCAATGACACGTCCATAACATTAAAAGAAACTAAAAAGTAATAGTGCAAAGACTATACATATGTTACAAAAAGTTACCCACAGTGACCTGCCTATGAGTAATACTTCTTGAGGTAGAGCCCACTTCTAGGCTCCGCCAAAGCATTCCCTTCAAAATCAACTAGATGATAAGCGCCCTTTTTTAAAACCTCTTTTATGATGAAAGGTCTAAACCACATGGGTTTGAATTTTTCTTCCCCCAGCGGGTCCTTATCTTGGTCATAGACTAGGACAAGGTTGCCTTCAGAGAAAATCCAAGGATGAACGGACCTATCATACTAACACTTGACCTTATGTTTGTGAGCCTCATTGGCTAGGGCCACATAATGACATTATTCATTGAGCTTCTCAACGTATACTAACCGTTCTTCAAGTGGAGAAGTGTCTGGCAGTAATTCTACTGCCAATTTTAGAGATGGGATATGACATTCGATGGGAAATACTATCTTCGGCCCATAAACGAGTCGAAAAGGTGAGAAATGGTTGCAGTCTTAACAGAAGTTCGGTAAGCCCATAATGTCGAGTATAACATCAAATGCCAATTTGACTTGGCTGAGTTGATAGTTCGCTATAGAATGGTCTTAAGAGTTTTGTTTACAGCTTCCACCTGCCCATTTGTTTGAGGGTAGTAGGGTGATGAATGTTCTTTCCATAGCCCAAGCTTTGATGTTAACTCGGTCATCATCTAGTTCTAAAAGTGACTGCCATGGTCAGTGACAATCTCCCTTGGGACGTCGAACCTTGCTATTATCTGATTGAATAAAAAGAGAGTTGTAGTCTCTCCATCATCTTTAAACGTTTGCATAGCTTCGACCCACTTCATGAAGTAGTCTATAGCTATGATGATATAGCGGTGCCCCCTTGCTGAAGGAGGGTTGCATGTAGTGTAATCAATCCCCCACTTAGTGAAGGGACCAACTTTGATGACAAGAAACATGGGAGTGGGATGTGCCCTCATCTTCCAAGAGAAGATTTGGCATGGGTGGCACTTCTTGACCGATTCGACACAATCTTTGATAAGTGTCAGCCAGAAGTAACTTGTACGTAGAATATTTTGGGTTGTTTCCAACCTAGACAAGTGACTGCCACAAGCTCCTATATGGCAATCGTTAAGCACGATAACTACTTCTTCGTGAGTGAGACATCGACGTAGGATGCAGTCTACACCTCTCCGATACAATGTATCATCGAGTATGAGATAATTCTTAGCCTGATGGCATATGCATCAACGCTCATCATGAGAAGTAGTAGTGGGGCACTTCAAAGTCTGGAGATAGATAAGCATATCTCTGTACCAGGGATCCGAAGAGGTGATAAAAAACATATCTCCTCAAATAGGCAACTCTTCGGGAACAAGATCACCTGACTCAACCGGATGTTTCGAAATAAGTTCTGCGAAGACCAATGACTTTTTGGACTTCACTAAAATGAAATCCAAGTCAAACTCCTGGAGGATGACTATCCATCTACTAATTTTTCCACCTATTACCCATCATGTCAACATGTACTGAAATGGATTCACGGCAGCAATGATGGTGGTATTGTGAAACAAAACATAATGATGGAACCGTTGAATAGCATGGACTATTGCCAACACAAGTTTTTCGATATGAGAATAATTGAGTTCCAGTCCTATGAGGCCTTGGCTCAGGTAATAGATGACATATTATGAGAACAAGTCATCTTCCTGAACTAAGACCATGCCAATGGTTGACTCTGTTGTAGCTAGATATAATAGGAAATCTTTTTTATAGTTAGGTGGTCGGAGCAGAGGGGTAGTTCTGAGTGCATGTTTCAATGCGGCAAAAGAGTGTTGACTGACATTGTCCCAATAAAATGGAATGTCTCTTTTAAGTAAGCGCATGAAGCCCTTGGTGATCTCGACATAGTTAGCGATAAAGCATCTTAGAAAATTCACCTTGCCATGTAGACTCTGAAGTTGAAGGATTGTGTGTGGGGGGGGAAACTGAATTATTGCCTCAACCTTGAGAGGATCGACCGTGATCCTTGTTGTTGACACTATGAAACCTAACAATCATCCTAATGTTACGTAGAAACTACACTTGTTTGGATTCAAGAAAATCTAAAAGTAGCGACAATGTTTGAAGATAAGTCAGAGGTGTGTGGGATGATCCGTTCTCTTGCGAGATTGAGATGCTAAATCATCTAAATAGGCCTCGACTATATGCTTGAGATCATGGAAAGAAAAAGAAATGGTCCGCTTAAAGGTAGCTCCAACATTTTTGAGACCAAAAGGCATCTTACGATACACGAATGTACCCCATGGATAGATGAATGTCATTTTGTGTTGGTCTTTGAGTTTGATTTGTATTTGATTATATCCTGAAAAACCATCCATGAAAGAAAAGACTTCACAACCCACACATTCATTAATGATCTAGTCAATGAAAGGTGTGGGAAAATTATCTTTGGGACAGGCCTTGTTCAAATCACAGAAGTCGGTACATACATGAATCGTGCCTTGCTTTTTATTGACCGACATGGGGTTTGACACCCATTGGGTCAAATGGATAGGATAGATAAACCTAGCTTTTAGAAATTTCTCAAGCTCAACCTTAATGGTTGCTGCATTCTTAGGATTAACTGGACGAAGATTATGCTGAACAGGCTTGGCATCAGGATATGTTGTGATTTCATGTTCAACTATTTTTGGATTGATACCTAGCATTTCCTCATAAGACCAGGAAAATACGTCGTGAAATTATTTGAAAAGATTTGTATAGAGTTGAATCTCTCCAGGGGAGAATTCAACTCCGACGAAAACATTCTCCATGATGCTATGGTTTCGGGAGATATTGATCTATATGGTTTCAGTGATGGTTTACATATTAACCTCAGCATAAACTTCGTGGGTAGCTAAGAGATTAATAGGACAAGACCGATCTCCAGTCATAATCATGATGAATTCACCTGCTTCAATTCGGCTTAAATCTGGGAGGAAGTATGATCTGTGATGAAGATCTTCCCAGGGTTTGTCCGGACTAGTCATTGCTTCAATTATTGCTTCATTAGAGGGAAATACCAAGTCTAACGAATCAGTTCCAGTGAGAGAACCCCGAGCCCAATTAGGCTCTAGAAGTGGATCGAACTCTTGTGTGGGAGTTGGATCAATGCTAGCTGAAGCTTGCTGGACTAAAGAGTATTCTACTTCAGTTGCGAACAAGGGAATGGACATTCCTGAGTGCCCTGTCCCATCCATCGTGGATGATGGGGAAGGAAGTATCCACAGATCGTCGAAGTAAGTCATGCGGAACGATGAAACTTGAAAAATCTCAACCTTATGGTGACTGGATATAAACTTGATATTGCCTTGAGGGGGAAGGTAATCGAACGTACCCATCAAATATGGGCACAAACCAACCCCTATGTTGATGACACCTTGTTGACGATTATCAATCATTGGGACCGTGGATGCCCCCAATGTAGGGTCAGGTCTGGAGAAGGACAATTGATCGATGGTCACTATCCGACTCTCATGTGGAAAAAACAAGACTCAAAAAACTGTAGCAACCACAACTTGCATGGCATAAGTCTAACTCCTTCCTAACAAGAGCTTATAGTCAAGGGGAGCATCGACTACCTCTACTTTGACAAACAGTATTCCCTCATAACTGCACAGGGAAAGAAGGAACGATACCATGTGGTCGGAATGAACAACCGTCGAAAGTAGTGAGGAGGGTAGGTGACAGAGACAAAACAGGTTGGCCAACGACCTTCCAACATGCCAATGACATAACACATGTCAAGGCTCCCTCATCAACCACCATGTGGAAGATATTCCTAGTAAACGTTTTCATGGGATAAGCCACTACTATCTAAAATGCTACGTGGTAAGGTAGACGAGTTTTTAAGTCGGTTGTATCCAGCATGATTGTACTCGGATTACAAGTCTCGGTAGATCCTAAAGTGGTTAACAAGGCTTTCCTATGGGAAGGGAAGCTTTGGAGGACATCCAAAGCAAACATCGCAGAAGGGGTTTGTGATACATCTTCCACCACATAGTAGTTCTGGGCGGCCCTTGCGTTTGGGTTATGAGAAGCGTTTTTTAATGCACCTTTGGGAATGTGTGTCATTGTTTTTCCCAACATCTTCTCAATCTACAGAGGAAGAGATGGGAGTTCAACTTCTTTACCCTTCTCAAAAGTGCTTGGTTTACTATAGTCATGCACTCTAGTTGATATAAAATCATCACCCCAGACCATATATACGTTCGCGGATGCATGGTTATTCGCAGGCGAAGAGGGTTCTTGATTGCTCCCTTTCGTGCTTGTAGAGGCTTGGGTTAGATTTTTCCCATGTTGAAATGGATTGGTCAAAAAAACATGTTGTTGCTGCATCACAAACTTTTGGGCTTCTGCAAGCCGAGGACATAGATGGGTCGGGTGGTCTTCCACGCACAAGTTGCACGGATACCTCACCTTTTGTTTCTCGTTGTTGTCCCCACCAGCATTATCAGTAGGTTTTTTATCCCCCTTACCCTTCTTTCGTTGTTTTTTCTTTCCTTCAGGCTACTGGGTGGCCTTTGGGTTAGTCGATTTCACTGTGTGTACCTCTGACGTTTTGGTAGGGGGAGAAACCAAAGTAGTAGTTTGGCTGGCCACTGTGTGTTGTATAGATAACTGCTACAACTGCTTCATCAATTTCTCAGCGGGCTTTGTTTGTGCTGAATCAACAATACCATTGGCATGTGTTCCATCTCTCTATCTAGTTTTATCAAGTATTGAGTGTGGCGCATCTGGAAAGATGTTGTATAATAAACCGGACTGAGAATAGATGAGCTCAAATTGTTGAGCTCTCATGATGGCATCTTCTTCCGAGAATACTCCCGACGTCGTGACGTCTTTGGATAACTATGGGACCAAAGACTTAAGGAACCACTCAAGTAGGAATGTTGGTGGGACTGGCACCTTAATTAAACTCTTCCGGTGTCTCCATTCTCAGATGTGATCAGAGACATGGTCCGTTGTTGCTTGTTCGAAATTGGAAAGCAGCTTTGTGCCAGTGTTGTATCTCATAGGTAACTGGAAATGGTTTAGGAAAGCCATCGCCAGTTCGCTGAAGGAAGAGTATATTGATCAATCGGGATCAATGTACCATTTCACGACACTCCTAATGAGAGTACATTGAAACAATAACAACTATACAGAGTCGTCTTTCAACGATTTAGATGAACACCAAAGATGGAAGGTAGTCACATGATCTCCTGGATCTTCGTTAGACTTGGCTTCAAACTTTGGGATGTCTGAAGGCAACTTCATCAGCATAGGAGGCCAATGCAGATCATGACAGATAGGGTCATTCAACAACCTTGTCAAATCTGGCAAGTGCAAAGTCGCCAGGAAGGGTAGTTTGGGTTTTTGGTGATAACCTGGGAAAAAGGGGCCTGGAGTTTGACTGGCACCAAGTTGCTAGGAAAAGTTCGACTGCTGGCCCAGATTATGGTAGAAACCATGGCCCTGGATAGCATATGGATTTTGTGTATGTGGAGACATCACCGACTAATTTCCAAAATAGGACATAGATGGTTGGGCATGCATTACATTCGAAGGGATTTGGGAAGGGTTGCCCCATGTTGGTCCCATGGGGATAGGCATAGTAGTTTTTCTGGGGTTCCATTGATTGTGGAAAGAATTACCCCAGATAGGCATTCTGGATGAGGGAATAGATCCCTAGCAAGAATTCCAAGGCCTTGATGTGGAAGAAGTTCCTAGGTTTTCCCCCTATGCAGGAATAGTACCCTGCAAGAATAGGTTGTCCAAAACTGGGACTGCCCCCAGTTGGGAAGGCAACTGACGAGAAGGCATTGTTACCAAATGTTCTAATCAAAGAAAATAGTGTCAAACCTATCAACATATTATTCGAAGGTGGTCCTTGACTCTCCACTCCAAATAAACTATGGTGTTTAGGTTTCCCGATGGATTGTTGATGCGAGCCACTGCGTGAAGGGGATGAATGAGGTATATGACCTCCTTCGTAAGGGAAAGCATTAAAAGGAGAAGGAGTGCCCCCATGTGACCTTGTAGAAGAGTGCTAGAGCTCCTTACCCCCAGACCTGGATTCTGTAAAGTGGAGTAGGAAAGTACAAGACTTATACCTGAACTGGGCATCCCGTATGAGAAGAGAGGGTCTATCGCACTTGGTGTGAAAGGGGTTGTGTCCACTGCCAAAGATGGGATCAGACCACTATGTGATGTAAATGTTGTTGACACCATGGAGGGTTAGACCAGTGACAGTGGGTTAGGAGGTGAAAACTCTCCTGTGGTGATGACCGTAGTGGGAATTGAAGAATTCCCTGAAGGAGAACAACATTTGTTTCCATTGTTGCGTGCAACACTGTCTGTCACTCATAAAGATAAATTGATATGATGGTGGGTGCCAAAATATTAGTGGTGGAGATTTCAACCAGACCAAAAGCTTGTGCTCCAAGGTCTAAAATAGTTGATTCCTTTGGATGTTGGTTAGGCACAATTTCTTGTGACCCGGTCGCTTCAAAAGACCCTTATTGGTCTATCTTTCACCTTAGTGGTGGTGGGGGTAGTTCCAGTGTAACCGGTGGTAGGCCAAGAAGCCTTCATGAACGGTGGAGATCATGATCTGCCACTGTGTGAGAGGATCAAAGACACACTAGGGTAGTCTAACCATTCAAAAATAACAAGCACTAAAAAATTCCCTAGAAGATAAAATAGGCAAACACTAAATTAATTGGAAGAACAATTACAACAACCAACACTAGAGAAACTTATTGGTGCAAGTGCAACTCGAAAATGAAAGCACCCTCTAGATATAATCTGCAAAGTGTGGCTCAATGTCTGTCCTAGGTACCATGGTATACCGCCCCAGTCACCTGTGTATGTCCCTAAAAAATATAGGCAACTAGGTTGCCAGTGTGCGAGCAGTCACCAGGCCGGTACAGTCGAAAGTCGGGTAGACCACAATGAGAAGGGTATTGAGCCTGAAACCTATCAAGGGTATTGAACGCAAGTGGTATGGAAGACAACTGAGGATCTTGAATGGATTAGAGACCCACAAAGCCCCGCAGAAAATGCAATCAACGGAATCCCAAAACAAGCCCTCTATATGTGTTCTCCACTACGATTGGTCCAGCTTTGGAGGGGTTATCTCCGCTACCTTTCCGCACACAACCTCCTGTTTATCCCCTGTGTTAGAGGGGGGTCCCAGATAAATTTCACGATACTAGACTTAGACACTCCCTAACTCAGACTCCAATGTTTTATTTTAAATGGCCTTGAAGAGTTTCCTCTCCAACCTAATCCAAGGCCCTAATCCTGAACTAGTTGGTTAACCCTACAAACATAAAAGTCTAATAAATTTTAGATTTAGCGTGAATTTTATGGATTATCTTATGTCAAGGGGTATGATAGTGAAACTGATGATGTTTTTAAAATACGAAAGTAAAAAATGAACAGAAAGTTGGAAACAAAAATTTCACTTAACGCAAATTTTCAACAACTTCTCAAAAAAAAAAATATTTTATTTTTCTAAGATCTTTTGAATCAGAAAAATTAAAGAAGGATTTCACTCAACTATGAGATACTTACGATCTCAGTAAACTATCAATAACTTAAGAAAAAAAAGATTTTTCCTTGGCTACTAATGCAAAATCACATTTTTCAACCAAACAAGAAACTGAAAGAAATTGTTTTTTTATTTATTTAAATGCTGAAAAAGAAAAAAGCAAAAACACCAACAAGTAAAAAAAACAATAAAAACAATTATGGCCTAATCGCAGATTGCAAAGAATCACTTCAAGAAATCAGACACTAGCAACTTAAAAGAATGACTCTCCCACTTGTCTAAAAACCCTAAAAGATTATTTTTTATGACAACTTTTAAATGAGAAAAAGAAAGCTAAGGCTAATATTAATCCTAAGTTACTAATTGCTAAGATAGAGATTCAAAAACCTGAGAGGTATAACTCTCATCAAGGGAAAGGATGATTTCCTTACCCTCAACAAACACTATCCTACACAAGCACACTATTGATAATCCAACAACAAGCATGTGAACGCAAGCTATATAGAGCCATAGGGCGTGTACACGCCGGATGACCTTCTATAGGCTGCGTGTATCTCTAAAAATATGAAAAAATATAACAACAGACAATCCAAACCAGGAAGAGACCACTGATATTGAGAACGAGGATCTCTTGAAGGCTTGGACACTCTCTTTAACAGAAAAAACAAACAATGTAAGGAGAAAATTCGTAAAACAAACTAATCCGAGACAAGACTACAAACAACCAAGACTTAGAAAGAATTTCAGAAAACCCCTGAGAATGTCTGATTCTAACAGGGAAGAGGATGACTGCCTCAAAAATTTTCTGGACTCTACATGCTACAGCTACTTCTTCAACTAGCATTTACACGTGGGCTATAAGAGAGTAGGACGTGGGTACACGTGTGTAGAACTTATAGAGGTCATGTGTACCTCTGTGGGTCTCGAAAAAACACAGTCAAGAAAATAACAGAGATAGCTGGTATGGGAAACCAGACTTTCTGCTAGCTTAGACTTTGCAAAAACTAAAAAATAGGCAAGAAAACTAGTCTTTTAAAACTACCCAAAAAATAAAATTCCAGGAACCCTAGAGACTTCCCCAGTATGGTCGTCAATTCTGTTGTGAGGGAAATCCCCTTATGGACTAGCAAATAGGGTTATCTTATGCATGTATATATGACCAAAAGAAATCTACTTTCTACCTTCGTCCCCAGACTTAAATCCTATTCCTTTTCAGCAAATACATGGTTAGACCAACATACCTTGTTCTAGATGTTCGATGTCGATCCCCCTTCATGCTTGATAGCTTGTTGGGAGCTATCCTCTCAAGATTGACCTGCGTACAGAAAAAGGAACAAACTACACATGCATTTTACCTATAGACTAATGGGTTAGAAATTCAAACATATATTTAGTGAACTATAGACTAATGGGTTAGAGATTCAAACATATATTTAGTGGGATGGGAAAATCATTTCTTTATTATTAAATTTAATGAATCAACTTAAAATGTCGAGACTGGCCACTGCTTCTCAAAACCTGATACTTGGATCCTCTTCAAATGTCCTCCAACGTCCTTGCTTTGTATCACTTCTTGCACAAGGATGTCTAAAGGGTTGGGACAATGGGAATATGCAATTGAGCAAAGTTTCTTTACTCTATTTCTCCCTCTCCAAATGGGACCTGTAGCCCTTGTTTTATAGGGTAGAAGAAGCTAGTTATTTGGACAAACCCTCGGCCATGCATGGCCGGGAGTTTCAGTCAACTCACCCAAAGTTGTTTGTTCCATCTACAACTTTCCTTTTTTCATTCTTTTGTCGATCCACGTGGGTTATTTTAGGTCAGCTAGTGTGTACACATGTGCAGTAATGGAGTAGGGCACGTGGCCCCTTATAAAAGAGGTTTTTAAAAGAGTTTTTCAATAACTTTTGACAAATAAGGGATCTGATATGGCCTGATGCCAGGTAAGCATGTATGGTGAAAATTAGGGTTATAACACCTATTCTATCTATCCCAAAAATAATCCATTACAATGCATGGCCTGGCCAAGTTTAGTTAACTGGTTGTTTTATTTCTTATGATTTTCACTCTTTAGGCAACTTTTCTATTGTTCTTCTATTTATGGAAAGTTGTGTTGTCATCCTTCATTCTTTGTTCTCTCACTCTCTTTATTTATTCTTCAGTTAGTGCATTGTCCTCCTCCTGCATGCATAGTTTCTTCTTTCTTTGTGTCGTCTTCCTCCTACGTTCTTAATTTCTTCTACACACTTTGTTCCTTCTATGCAATTTCTCCTAAATTGCATCCAAAACTACCTATCCAACATTTTGTGTGTAAGCTACAAAACACATCAAATGTTTTTCCAATAAATTTTTGACAAATTTAGTTTGGCCATTAGTTTGGGGATGATAGGTGAAGTTGAGATGCAATTGGGTTCTTTGGAGCTTGAACAATTCTTTTCAAAAATTACTGGTGAAAGTGGGATCTTTCTTAGAAACATTAGAATGAGGCATGCCATGAAGCTTGAAGATATTTTCCATGAAAATTTGAGCCACTATGGATGCAGTGAATGGGTGTTGAAGAGCACATAAATGAGAATACTTGGAAAGATAATCAAATACCAACAATGCAATCCATAGAAATATCATGCCAAATAGCCATTGGAATCAAAAGTTGGAGCCTTGACTATTTATCCCTTGGTGTGTTTACATACATAACATTTATCCACAAAAGTGTAGACGTCTTGTTTCATACCATCCAAAAAAAATGTTTGACCCTTTCATAGGTTTTTGTAAACCCTGAATTCCCAACTGTGGGGGAAGCATGAAGCTCCGAGAGAACCGTATATTTAAGTTGTGACTATTTTCTTAAATAGAGACAACATTTTTAGAGAATCTCATCGTTGTGCCAAGAGTACTCTGGAGAAACTGGATAATTGTCTTGCAATTTTTGGATCAAGCAAGAAATATTTTGGGTTCTTGCAGCCATTCCGAGAAAACATCTTGAAGCCAATATAGTACAAGGAAGGAGAGAGAAAAGTGGGACCCTTTGTCTTCATACTTCCTACAAAGAGCATCAACAACCACATTTTATTTTCCCTTCTTATAAATGATCTCATAATTATATACAAATAGCTTGGTCACCCATTTTTGTTGCTCCGGGGATGAAATTCATTGTCCGAGAAAATGTTTGAGGATATGATGATATATTTTAATTTGGAAGTGTTTTCCCAATAGATAAGGATGCTAGAGATCCATGACATGTATAATATCCAAGATTTCCTTTTTATATATGGATTAGACCAAATTTCACTCTAAAAGTTGTTTTCTAATGAAGGTCAATGCTCGTTCTTTTTGCATGAGGACTGCTCCAATTCCTTTCGTGGAAGCATCACATTCCCAGAAAAAAGTCTTTTTAAAGTTGGGAAAGGCTAGGACATGAGTTGTGCACATAGCCTCTTTCAAGGTGTGGCAGGATTGTTCAGCTGCTAGAGTCCAATTGAAAGCATTCCTTTTAAGTAGAGCAATTAGAGCTGCTGCATTTTTTCCATAATTCTATACAAATTTGTGATAATATCCTGTTAAACCCAATAAACCATGCAATCTCTTGAGATTTTTTCGGTGAGGATAGTTCAACATAGCTTCAAATTTCTTAGGATCCACCCTTACACCATCCTTGTCGATAATATGACCCAAGTAATCCACTTCTGAGGAACCAAAGGAGCATTTATATTGTTTGAGGAAAATATAGTTCTAAGAAAGTATATGGAGAACTTTATCCACATGGGAAAGATGGGTTATCCATGTTTTACTATAGATGAGAATATCATTAAAGGAAACTAAGACAAAATGACAGATAAAAGGATGAAAGACATTATTCATGAGACTTGGAAAATGGAGGGAGAATTACACATGCCAAAAGTCATGCCCAAGAACTGATAGTGACCCTCATGTGTTCAAAATGCAGTCTTCAAAATGTCTACCTCTTTCATATGTATCTGGTGGTATCCAAAATGAAGATCAATTTTAGTAAAGTATTAAGCACCACTCAATTCATCTAGTATATCATCAATGATTGGAATGGGAAACTTGTCTTTGATGGTGACTTTGTTGAGGGAATGAAAGTTTGGACACATGTGCCACATGCAGTATTTCTTGAGGACCATGACCAAATGAGAAGAATATGGGTTAGTGCTAGGGTGGATGAGACATGAATCGAGCAATTCTTGAACCATTTTCTCAATTTCACTCTTTTGGGAAAAGGGATGATGATAAGAGAGAACATTGCTAGGAACACTACTTAGAACTAGAGGAATGGAATGATAATGAACACTGTGGGAAGGGGGAAGTACATGGGGAGTGGAAAAAATAGTTTGGTGTTTGGAGAGGATAGATTGGAGGCCACGATGCATAGAGTGTGTCTCAACTTCTTGAATGGCATGGATTTGGGAAATAATTCCCGGATGACCTATTTCGAGGAGATTTTCTATTCAATGGGAATTGATGATCTCAGGGGAGCCCACTTTGATGTCTTGGAACTTATATTATTGACATTCCTATTGTAATTGCATGGTTAATTCCTTAATATCCATGAATATGGGAATGAGAGTGTGTAACCATTCCACACCTAGAACAATGTCACAACCACCCATGTCGATAGAAAAAATATGATATTTCAAGTTGTACTGACCAATTTGGAGATGCACATTTTCAAAACTTCCCCACATTTCATGGACCTGCCATTGGAAATCATGAATTGAAAATTGTTGACGACACAAATATAAAAAATTATTTCTTGAGCAATGCAAAGAAGACTAAAATTATGGGTTCTTCCACTATAATTAGGATGAAGACATTCTGATTTTTAATGTATCCAAATAGGTTGAGGGTTTGGGGAGTAGAGAAGTTAGGGAGGGAATTCAATGAAATCACTAATTCAACTTTTCTTGGATCAAATGGAGGAGATAGATCATTTGGCACAGTGAGTATTTTCATATGGGGAGCCTCTACCTCTTCATTAAAAACATACTTAGAGATGGTTTTGTAACCCTAATTTTCACCAGACATGATTACCTGGCATTAGTCCATCTCAGAGTCCTTTGTCAAAACATTGTTGAACAACTCTTTTTAAAAATCCTATTTATAAAAACCCAGGTGCCCTACTCCATTACTACACGTGTGTACATGCTAGTTGACCCAAGATAGCCTGGATGTACCTACAAAATCATAGAAAAAGGAAAGTTTATGACGGAACACACAACTTTGGGTAAGTTAACTAAACCTTGTGGCCATGCATGGCCGGTCACTCGACCAAATACCTAGCTTCTTCTAGCCTATAAAAGAAGGGTTAGGGGTCCCATTTGAAACTAGGAGAATCATAGTAAAGAAACTATACCTGGTTAATCATTCCCTTTGTCCCAACCTTTATCCATCCTTGTGCAAAGAGAAGTATAGAGCAGAGAAGTTGGAAGACAGTGGAGGAAGATCCCAAGACCAAGATCGAGGAGTAGTAGCCAAATTTATCATTGTATGGTATCATTGTGAACGTAATAAAATAATTTATTTTCCCGTCCCGCCATATGAGATTGTCATTATTGGAATATTGATTGTATGATTGATTAAATCTCTAACCCGTTAGTTCATAGATCAAATGCATGTGGAGTTCTTTGTTTGGCTTTAGTGAATGCAGGTCAGCATTGGGAGGAGAGTTGCAGTCAAAGAATGACCAAGTGTGAAAAGGGGTTGACATCAAACATGAAACATAAGGTATGCAACTTAATCTCTTGAGCCTTGCATTTACATATGAGTAATGGGGGTTTAGGCATGGGATGATGGTAAAAAGTAAGAATCTGTTGGTCATTTCTGCATGCATGATAAAACCCTTAGTTATAGTACGTAGGAGGGATTTCCCACCCACAACAGAACTGATTACCATACTGGGGATCTCTAGGGTTTCTCGGAATATTTTTCTTGGGTATTTTTAATAACTGGTTCCATTCCTATATTTTAAAGTTTCTACAAAAGTCTGAGCTAATAGAGATTTTGGTCTTCCATTCTAGTTATCTCTGTTTATTTTCTTGACTGCGTTTTTTTGAAGACCCACAGAGGTACATGTGGCCTATATAAGGTCTTCTTGCATGTACCCATGCCCTACCTTCCCACAGCCTGTGTGTACACGCTAGGTGAGGAAGTGTCAGTCGTGTGTATGATTTCAAAAAAATTCTTTTAGAGAGGCAGTCATCCTCTCCCCTGTCAAAAATAATCCTTCTCAGGGGTTTTCTAGAACTCTTTCTAGTCTTTGTTGTTTGCAGTCTATAGCTTAGGTTTCACCTCAGATTGGTTTGTTCTATGAATTTTTCCTTGAATTATTTTCTTTTTTCTGTTAAAGTAAGTGTCTGAGTCTTCAAGAGATCCTGGTTCTTAGTACCAATAGTCTCTGCCTGGGCTAGATTTCTTGGCCTTTCATTTGTCTTAGAGTTTCAGAGATACATGTGGCCTGTATAAGGATAGCATGCGTGTACACGCACCCTGACATTACACAGGTCGTGTGCACACGCTTGTTGTTGAACTGTCAACAGGGTGCCTGTGGAGAAATTTTTTGTTTAAGGTGAGGCAGTCATCATTTCCTTTGAAAAGAGTTATACCTCTCAGGTTTTTGGGTCTCTGTCATAACTGTTAGTAACTTAGGTTTGATCACAGCTATAGCATTCTTTTTCATTAAGAAGTTTTCCTCAAAATTTTCTTTTTATAGGGTTTTTAGACAAGTGTGAGAGTCCAGTTTTAATTTGCTTGTGTTATTTTTAAAGTGACTCTTTGTGATTTGCGCTTAGGCTAGAAGTTTTCTTGGTTTTTACTTGTTGATATTTTTCCTTTTTTCTTTGTGAGCATTCAAATAAAAAAATATCTTTTATTTCTTTGTTTGGTTAAATAGTGTTGGTTTGCATCAGTAACCAGGGAAAAGTCTTTTCTTTCACAAGTTCTTGATGGTTTATTGATATCATAATTAGCTCGTAGTCGAGTGAAATCTTACTTTGAGTTTGTTGTTTAAAGATCTTAGAAAATTTTTAGTTTGAAAAGTTGTTTAAGATTTGAGTCAAGAAGAATTTATTTTGTTTCTATCTTTCTGTTTGTTTTTCTTTCATCTTTCAAACATCACTAGTTTCACTTTCATAACCTTTGACTTAAGACAAACCATAAAAATTAATGCTAAATCTAAAATTCATTAGACTTTTTATGTTTGTAGGGTCAACCAACTAGTTTAGGGATAGGGCCTTGAATTAGGTTGAAGAGGAGACTCTTCAAGGCCATTAAATAAAAAAATGGAGTGTAAGTTAGGGAGTGTCAAATTCCAGTATCGTGAAAGTTATACGGGACCCCCTCTAACACAGGGGATAAACACGAGGTCATGTGCGGAAAGGTAGCAGAGATAACCCCTCCAAAGATGGACCAATCGTAGTGGAGAACACATATAGAGGGCTTGTCTCGGGATTCCGTCGATTGCATTTTCCATGGAGCTTCGTGGGTCTCGAATCCATTCGAGGTCCTCAGTTGTCTTCCAGACTACTTGCCTTTGATACCCTTGACAGGTTTTGGGCTCGATACCCTACTCATTGTGGTCTACTTGACTTTCGACTGTACCTGCCTGGTGACTGTTCGTGTGTTAGAAACCTAGTTGCCTATCTATTTTAGAGACATACACAGGTGACTGCGGGGGTATTCCATGGTACCTACTATAGACATCGGGCCACGCTTTGTAGACTATACCCGGAGGGTGCTTCCATGTTCGATTTTCACTTGCACTGATAAGTTGGTCTAGTGTTGGTCATTGTAACTGTTCTTCCAACTAGTTTAGTGTTTGCTTGTTTTATCTTAGAGGGACTTTTTTAGTGTGTGTTGTTTTTTGAATGAATAGAAAGACCTAGTGTGTCTTTGATCTTCTCACAGAGTGGAGAATCACGAGCTCCTCCAGTCATGAAGGCTTATGGGCTTATCATCGATTACACTGGAGCCACCTCCACCACCACTAAGGAAAAAGCTAGACTAACAAGGGTCTTTTGAAGCGACCGAGTCACAGGGAACTGTACTCGACCAACATCTGGAGGAAACGACTATTTTATACCTTGGAGCGAAACGACTATTTTATACCTTGGAGGAAACAACTATTTTATACCTTGGAGGAAACAACTATTTTATACCTCCTTCATCCCCTTTGCTTAGTGGCACCCACCAGTAACCTGCTAGGCCACCCAGACACCATAGTTATTTGGAGTAGGGAGTCAAGGACCACCTTCTCATAATATGCCGGTAGTTTCGACATCATTTTCTTTGTTCGGTGCATTTGGTAACAATTCTTTCTCATCAGCTTCTTTCCTGACTGGGGGCAACCCTGGTTATGGACAACCTATTCCTATGCAAGGTATTATTCCTACATAGGGGGAAAACCTAGAAACTTCTTCCACATCAGGACCTTGGAAATCTTGGCAGGGATTTGTTCCCTTGTTAGGAATGTCGATCTGGGGAAATTATTTTCACAACCAATGGAACCCCGGACAATGTACTATGCCTATGCCCATGGGATCGGCATGGGGCAACCCTTCCCAAATTCCTCCAAATGTAATGCACGCCCAACCATCTATGTCCTATTTTGGGAATCAACCCATGATGTCTCCTCACACACAGAATCCGTACGTTGGTGATGGCCATGGTTTTTACCAGAAACCAGGCCAGTAGCCGAACTTTTCTTGGCAACTTGGTGCCACTCAAACACCAGGCCCCTTTTTCCATGGTTATCACCAACAACCCAAACTACCTTTCATAGAAACCTTGCATTTTCCAGACGTGATAAGGTTTTTGAATGACCCTATCTATCACGATCCGCATTGGCTCCCTATGCCGACGAAGTTGCCTTCAGACATACCAAAGTTGGAAGCCAAGCCTAATGAAGATCCAGGAGATCATGTGACCACTTTCCATCTTTGGTGCTCATCTAAATCATTGAAAGATGACTCCGTACAGTTGTGATTGTTTCAACGTACTCTCATTGGGAGTGGCGCTAAATGGTACATTGAGCTCGACCGCTCAAGATACTCTTCCTTCGACAAATTGGTAATGGTTTTCCTAAACCATTTCCAATTACCTGTGAGATACGACGCTGGCACAAAATTGCTAGCCAATTTCGAACAAACAAAAGAAGACCATATCTCTGATCACATCAAAGAATGGAGACACTGAAAGAGTTTAATTAGGGTTCCAGTCCCACCAGCATTCCTACTCGAGCGATTCCTTAAGTCTTTGGTCCCATATTTATCCAAGGACATCATGACGTCAGGAGTGTTTTCCGAAGAAGATGCCATCATGAGAGGTCAATAGCTTGAGCTAATCTATTTTCAATCCAGTTTATTATATGAGATCTTGCCAGATGCGCCACGCTCAATACTTGATAAAACCACATAAAGAGCTGGACCACATGCTGATGGTATTGTTGGTTTATCACAAACAAATCCCATTGAACAACTGATGAAGCAATTGAAATAACTGTCTATAAAACACACAACAGCCAGCCAAACTACTATTTTGGCAGCTCCCCCTACCCAAACGTCGGATGTACACATAATGCAATCGACAAATCCAAAGGCCACCCAGTAGCCTGATGGAAAGAAAAAACAATGAAAGAAGGGCAAGGGGGATATGAAACCCACTAATAATGATGGCAGAGGAAGAAATGTGAAACATAAGGTGAGGTATCTATGAAATCTGTGCACGAAAGACCACCCAACCCACCAATGTCTTTAGCTTGCAGAGGCCCAAAAGTTTGTGACACAAGAACAACCAGTTGTGTTAACCAATCCATTTCAACAAGGGAAAAACCTAACCCAAACCTTTGCAAGCGTGGAAGGGGGTAGTCAAGAAACCTCTCCATCTTCGAAGGGTGATGATTTTATATCAACTAGAGCTCATGATTACAATAAACCAAGAAGTTCTGAGAATGGAAAAGAAGCCGAAATCCCATCTCTTCCTCTCCAGATCGAGAAGACTTTGGGTGAAAAAATGACACACATCCCAAAAGGTGCGTTCAAGAAATCTTCTCACAACCCAAATGCAAGGGCCACCTAGAACTATTATGTGGAGGAGGATTTGTCCCAAACCCCTTGTCTGATGTCTACTTTGGAGGTCCTCCAAAGCTACCCTTCCTAGAGGAAATATTTGTTAGCCTTTGTAGGATCTACCGAGACTTGTAATTTGGGTAAAATCATGCTGGAAACAATCAACTTAAAACCTCGTCTCCCTTACCATGTAGCATTTCAGATAGTAGTGGCGTACCCCATGAAAAATTTTACTCGGAACATTTTCTGCACGGTGATTGATGAGGGCACCTCGACATGTGTTATGTTGTTGGCATGTTGGAGAGCAATTGGCCAGCCTCTTTTGTCTCTGTCACCTACTCTTCTCTCTACTTTTGATAGTTGTTCATTCTAACCACATGGTATCATTCCCTCTTTTCCCATGCAGTTAGGAGGGAAGACCATGTGCTTCAAGGTAGAAGTAGTCGACACATCCCTCAACTACAATCTCTTGTTAGGAAGGAGTTGGACTTATGCCATGCAAGAAGTGTTTGCTACAGTTTCGTGGGTCTTGTTGTTTCCACATGAGGACTGGATTGTGACCATTGATCAATTGTATTTTTCCAGACTTGACCCTTCACTCAGGGCATCCGCGGTCTCGATGATTGATAATCCCTAACTAAGCATAGTCAATGTAGGGATTGGTTTGTGCCCATATTTGATGGGTACATTCGATTACCCGCCCCCTCAAAGTGATTTTAAGTTCATATCCAACCACCATAAGGTTGAGATTTTTCAAGTTTCGACATTTCACATGACTTACTTCAATGATCCATGGATACTTCCTTCCCCATCATCCACGATGGAAGGGACAAGGCACCCTGGCATGTCCATGAACTTATCCGTAGCCGAAGTAGCGTACTCTTTAGTCCAACAAGCTTCGACCGACACCAATCCAACTCCTGCATAAGAGTTAGATCCGATTTCACAGCCTATTTGGGTTCAAGGTTCTCTAGTTGATATCAGTGCATTAGACTTAGTCTTTCCCTTTGACAAAGCAATAATTGAAGCAATGACTAGTCCATCCAAACCCTGGGATGATCACCATCACCGATCATACTTCCTCCCAGAGTTAAGTAGAATCGAAGCAGGAGAATTCACCTTAACCATGACCGGAGATAGGTCTTGTCCTATTAATCCATTAGCTACACATGAGGTTTATGCCAAGTGTAAACTATTGTTGAAACTATATCGATTAACATCTGTAGAAAACCTGGCATCATGGAGAATGTTTTCGTTGGAGCTGACTGTTTCCCCCAAGAGATTCAAGTCTACACAGATATTTTTAAAGAATTTTGTGACATTTTTACCTGGTCTTACGAGGAAATTTCAGGCATTGATTGAAGAATAGTTGAACATGAAATCACAACTTATCCTGATGCCAAGCTAGTTCAACAAAAGCTTCATCTAGTTAATCCCAGGAAAGAAGAAACCATTAAGGTTGAAGTTGAGAAATTGTTCAAAGTTGGTTTTATCTACCCTATCCATCTGACCCAATGGGTGTCAAATCCGATGCCAGTCAACAAGAAATAGGGCATGATTCATGTATGTACAGAATTCCATGATTTAAACAAGGCCTGCCCAAAAGATATTTTTCCCACACCATTCATTGACCGGATAATCGATGAATGTGCAGGTTGTGAGGCCTTTTCTTTCATGGATGGTTTTTCATGATATAATCAGATACAAATCAAACCTGAAGACCAGCACAAAATGACATTCATTTGTCCATGGGGTACATTCACATATCGTAAGATGCCCTTTCGTCTCAAAAATTGATGCAGGAGCATCTCTCCACGTCATCCAGCCAGCCAACCAGCCACGTCAGAGCGTGCATTCAAAGCTGAAGAGAGGCACATCCCTCATCTTCCATTTTGAATTTGAATGTAATTAAATGTCTTAGGTTGTTAAGCCATGAAACCTTGCTTTTCATAGGCGTAGAGTAGATAGGCCTTTAATGTTTGTAAGGATAAGATCTAGATCCGATTTGCGGACTAGACAACCCATTCAATGTAATTGAATAGGGTAGGTAGATTGGAGGGAAGAGATCAAAGAGCCCCTCCTGTAAAAGATCAATTTCGATCTCATTTGGAGTTAGTTAGAGATTCACAAGAGAGAGTGAGTTTGCAAGAGAAGGAGGTGAGACCTTGTTGTAGGCCGCGCTCAAGAACACCTTGTAAAAATAGGCATTTGCCATTTAATACAAACAATAGTTTTTCCTACATATTTCTTGTGTTGAATGAATGTCTGTGAGTGTTCAATTTATGTTGTAGATGTATGCTAGGAATTTGCAGGAGTTGGTTGATTTTCAGGCTTGAGAGGTTCTTTGTGGTTTCATGCCAGGAAGGCATGACAAAGTACTGCAGTCTCTGGATACCAATGCATAGATGCACTTCTGAACTCTGCGGAGTCAGACAAAGACATGCCAGGTGGGCACCAAGACTGGAATCATCAATTCATAGGAAGACTTGTGAGGTTACTGAACACCTCAAGAGGAAATATTGCGGAGAAGAACATAGTTGTAGATAGAATCTCTAAGGAGTTTTGTAAAGCTCTACCAGGTGGGCATTAAGCCAGTGCAAGGAGTGCACAAAAGAAAGAACTATGTTGTGAGTTCGTAAGAAGCAATAATCACTATGGATTATTGATACTCTACCAGGAGGGCATTGAGTAAGTGCGAGAGCACATGGGAGGAACTCTTTTGAGTTCGGAGATTGAAGAAGATTCCATCGAAGGATCTTTGCAGGGTTGATGAACACCCTGAAATACTCAGCAATAGGTTGCTTGAGTAGACAGAGTGCTAGGAGGGAATCATAAATTCTCCATCTGAAGGAGAAGGAAAAAATGATCAAATCTCTTAGAGGCCTGAGTATCTAAAATCTCAGAAGAGATAGCACTGTGTGTGTGAAGACTCTGTAGGGAGTGCAGAAGTCGCATAATACTTCAAGGATTCAGGAGCAAATCTTAGGAGGAACAACGTTCTTGTACCCGCAGGCAAGGATTCTAGTCGCAGAGCTCGCAGAGGAAAAGGAGCGAAGGTCGAAGCCTTTGAGAATTTGAAATTATTCCAAGTGTTGGAAGAAAAGCACCAAAGCTCAGCAAGAGTAATAGTTGTTGTCGGATTAGCCGAGAAGATCTGGATCATTGAAGGATTTCACATCCAGGAGGCAATACAAGAAGAGTGCACAGAAGGAATGATCTGAACCATCAGATCTTGAGTGAAGAACCTGACAGCCATTGGATCTGTCAGGAGCAGGAAGAGGTTTAAACCCTCATGCATAGAGCAGTAGAAGCGAATTCCTGAAGGAGTTTGTATCGGGATATCGGCATTCGGGAGTTCGGGGATCCGAAGAATGAGAGTCCAGGTACTCGACCTCGGAAATCACAAAAAGGAAAAGGAATCTGAGTCATCCATATGTGGGAGGATGCATGTCGCGGAATCATCCATTTTGGAGAATCGAGCACCGAGACTCACAGAAGTGAGCATCTTGACTTCGCGAGTAGTGAAGTCCCAAGAAAATCTGAACCGCCCAATTGGAAGGACACATGTCACAAGATCCTCTCTATCGAGGATTCAGACATTGGGGTTCAGAAGAGGAAGTATTTTGACTTCGTGAGTGGTGAATTCACGAGAAGACAGGGACCATCCATTCAAGAGGATAGGTGGAAGAGATCTAGAGATCTCACAAACTCTAGAGTTCGTAGGGTGAGATCCCAAAGGATGGGTGCTCCAAGTCGTGAAGTTGCGAAGTAGTGAGGAGCGGAGATAGCTGTCAGATCTAGAGAATGGGAGGACCATTGGATCAGGAACCCCATTGCATTTTTCGTGTTTTGGGGTTTGGAGGTTGAGAGGAGTTTTCTCAACATCAAATATCACAAAGTGCTGAGAGCCGAGGCACGAAGGGGACACGTGGCGGAACTGCACAGTGGGCCCAGGAATTAGATCAGCAGATAGGCGTCACATATTTGAAGTAGTCAATACCCCACTAACTTTATGCGTCTTGGGGATTCGCGAGGTAAGAGCACAAGAGTTCAACCTTTGAACTCACGAAGTGCCAAGAGGTGAGAGGTGCTAGCACTTAGCCTAACTAGTGGTCGCATAAGGAAGGAGATGACCGAGAAAGAGCCATACCTATATCAGTGATTCGGGTATCACGAATTTGAGAAGGAAGAGTCGAGAGTCATGACTCACGAACTCGCGAGATCACGAGTTGTGAAAAGAACCTTGGGTTAGGCCCTTGGTCATAGTGTTGTGGTTGTTTGGGGAGATAGGTTCTCACACCTAGTGCAGTTCACACAGGGGGGCCTTCGAAAAGGACCTGTAGATCGATTTTGATTGAGATTCCAGAGAGGAATCGGAAGAGCCTCTTCACCTCATGAATTAGAGTGAATGATCCTTAAGATCACGAGGTCTCGTAGAGACTCTGCTGAGGCAGAGGTGTTATCAGACTAATCGGTAGGTGCAGACACTAACTGATCTCCCTAGATCCACCTGGATCTAGAAAAAAACAGGACAGGACATGACTCTTTCCCTAAGTTTTGACCATTGAATCCACTAGTAGGAAGGAATAAATAACATACCTTTTTATCACTTCCTAGGGTCTCTATTGCTCCATCTTCGCTCCGGTTCTCTTATGAAGTCAAGACCAAGACACCACAAACCAACCAAAGTGAAGATAGCACAATATATTCAACTGTCAACCTATGTGTATGATCAAGGAATTACACAATAAAGTGGAAATAGCTTTATGGGAAAGGGACATGCCACTGTATCATATTAATTGAAAGTAAAGATTACAACCTGAGCCTTGATGTCGTAAACTTCCTTTCGATGACTCTTGGCTCCAACACACACACTTGCTCAATCCTTGTATGAAGAATATCAAATCCTCTTGGTAGACTTGATAAGGTCTCGAAGCTATTGTTCAAGCTTTAGTCCTTCACACAATTCTTTCACCAATTCTCCAATGAATCTTGCTTAACCTTTTCCATGAGAATTCCCTCAATATATAGGAGAGAATGAATTATTTACTTGGATAAGAATGATCCCACAATATATGGGAATCCAATACAAGGATAACCATTCGAATGCCAACCCATCCTTCTAGAATATTCCCTTCTAGAAAAATCGATAATTCATCTTTTTCCATGCTTTAGGAAGAGTTCGCACCCTAGCTATTCAACACAATGCGAGAAGTTCTCACCCTGGCTTAAGGCATCCTGCGAGAATCATGTATTCTCGCACCCAAATGTATTAGTAGCTTGCGAACCTTCTCC
Organism: Picea engelmannii; assembly: GCA_009831015.1. NCBI lineage: Eukaryota > Viridiplantae > Streptophyta > Pinopsida > Pinales > Pinaceae > Picea > Picea engelmannii. The sequence goes on along the minus strand of ML830623.1, from coordinate 64,721 downwards.
AAAAATGAGTTTTCTGGGAAGAGATGAAAGTAAATTTTCTTAGGAGAAATTTCTTATGAAGATCCTGAGTACACCATCATCAATACATCATCATGATGACCAAAATCATGGGTAACATAATTCCCCCCAAAGTTTGAGGTTGGAACCAGTGACAACCGAAAGACTTTGTAAGTTGCATGTGTGTGTCGGAAACTAGGAGCACACCTAATCGGAAACCTGCGAACAACCAAGCATCTGCAGAATATCATATATATTAATTCTGAGGTAGGCATTCCCATACTCAGATCATAGAATGATGACATTGTATACATGGGTCATGGCCACTAGTCATACACTGTGGATCCATGCCGTCAAAATATAGAATAGCCACTAGGAATACACTGTGGATCTATGCAAAAAATTCAAATTGAGACGACATAGCCACAAGAAATACATAGTGGATCTATGTGTCGCAGATAATACATACTCCATCACAACCTGGACAAAAGAGATGATATCCAGGGTCTTCAATCTCGTCGCCCAAAGTACGAATCTGACCATGTGATTACATGTGTTGAAGTCGAACATGGCAGAGACCACTTGATTACCGGTCATTGATGAAACCGTTAACAAGTGTGAGGGAAATCACCATTGATGTCAATGACTCCCAAGGTACATTAGTACAATCCATCAAGTGTGAATGAATGATTTGAAGTCGAACATTCGACGAAATATTTTGATCAGGGGTCAATGATGTAAATCCACTGTTGAAAGCGAGGAAACCTACCATTAAGTCATGCAAGCTCCAAGGTACCAAAGAATTCTAAGTCTTGATTCTGGATAATGAGCTGAAGTCGACGGAACAAAACTCATCACAAGAGGGCCTTGATGTATCCCCCATCAATGACACGAAATGAGTAACAGATTTTGAAAGTGAAACAGAGTATGATGTAAATTGAACTAGACACAAGGAAGGCTGACATGGAGAGAAATGGACAACTGTAGATGGCTTACTCAATATAGGTTTCAGATGGACTTCTCTTGAACATATGAATGAAATGACCAATGAATTGGCAGCATTGACTCCAAGTTGACACATGGAATGACCTTGTAGCAAATTGAATGATAGACAAATGGATTTCCCAAACCGGCTTCAAATGATGAATAGGGGGTGTCAAGTTCAAGAGAGACACTTACTGCCAATCAATACGAAAATAAAAACATATCCCTTTCCCAAATTTCCCCCGACCATTTCTGGCGAGTACCTCTTTATTTTTATGCAAGCTTGAGGAGGATAAAATATGGTTGTTAATGTAAGCTCATCCTTCGGATGAGTCCCTCGGAGTATGTTTAACGAACCCTAAGAAGGATTGGTTCGATCCCATTACGGGTCTGTCGATGTTTGTTTAACGAGTCCAAAGATAGAAAACTCGAAGGTTTTTCATGATTATAGAGTCTGGAAAAACACTTAAAAGAGAACTCTCTTAGTTCCTTTTTGTTAAACTAGTCTGGATGAGACTGAAAAAGAGATAAATTATCGCTCACCAGATGCTTACTCCAAATACTTTATCGAGTGTGAAAATAGCAAGGTCGCTCGGCTATCTTTTCATGTTTATAGAGTCTGAAAAGAGCTTAAAGAGGACTCCAGGGGGGTTCCTTTTTCGTAAAACCTTGTTGAGCCCTAAAAAGTGATAAAGGTATGCTCGATCATTTTCTCAGGTATTTTCGAGTGCAAGAATAGACAAAGACCATGCTCGAGGTTTTGATATAAAAACCATAAAAAACAATCAAAACATGCGATGACAAAGAAAAATATGTTTGTATCCGTGTATTTGACCATCAAAATCATCATGCCTACAAAAGTTACACTCAAAATGACTTTAGGGATTAGGGTTTAATGGATAAATAATCATAAAAAACCAAATGACATAGTAAAACTAAATAAAAAGGGGTAAATACTCTTTTTACCACATCATTTTTACCTTTCCACTATTTGAGCTCAAAAACCCTTCTTTTACCCTCAAAGTTCGGCATCAGATTGTGGGAGCTACGAGAGACCATTCAGCGAGTCATTAGTGACAGTAAGGTAGGCTCTATGTCCTTTACACTTTCATGGTTTAATTTTGCAATTTCATTGGTTAAATTTCATTTTTGGGTTGATTTTGCAAGCCCTACTTGCGCGCTTCCATTCTCGTAGGCAGTCTATACGTGACCTGTGAGAATGGGGCATTCTCGCAGGTGAACCTAAGGTAGCCTATGAGGTTCTCACACTGTGCACACAGGGCACCTGCGAGAACCGCAAAGCTAATTTTTTTTTTTTAAATTTACCCAATGAACAAGAACCAAATCATGAAAAAAGTTGCTAATCTTCTTTTTGTGTTCCTTATGCAGATAATTGGCCATCAAAATGGTGCTTGAATGGTGTGAAAGGGAGCACAATGAAGAAAATGCAATGGCTGGAAATCATCCACCTACTATAGCTACTTTGAGAAACTGTGGACTTCTGAAGTACTTTCGCATCCCGGGCATGAGGGCCCAAGTCAGACTATTAGAGTACCTAGTGCATATGTGGGACCCTGATCAGCAGGTATTTCATGTGGGGGTCCACACATTGTCCTTAGACATTGAGGACATTTACTTTTTGACTGGATTGTCCTGATGGGGGTACTATGTGAGCCTGACTGGTAGCAGAGTCAGTGGGCTACCCATGAGTGAGTACTGTCGTTTACACTGCGTTATCGAGGCAGAGAGAAAGAAAGGAAAAATAACTATTTGGGGGGTACAAGATTTGACCCTCTGTACTATCCTATTCACCATAGCTTAGATGGTTGGGAGTTTTTCTCCTCACAAGGCATTACAGAGTTACTTCCAGTATGCTATTGAGTGTATTGAACCTCAGGTGTTCAACTGGGCAGATGCAATGCTTCGAAGCGTAAAAAGATAGTTGACCAAATGCAGACGAGGCAACTTAAAGCAATTCGGGTACGGATCTTTGTTGGTATCCTTCTTCCTTGAGTAGGTCTCATTACTGAGGCTGCAAGTTGAGTGTAATATACCGGCTCCCAAGGATCCTAGGATCCTAAGATGGTGTCATCTTATGGCTTGGAACGTGGATGGACCGATCATCAAGTATGCTGATACTTTCTTTGACTAGCTTCAACCACAATTATTGATGGTTGACGACTATGCTTATGTCGGGTTGGATTTCCGAGGAGATCCAGATTTAGTATTGCCAGAGGATGCTCAGTGGGGGGACCTTGGTAAGAAGTACACACATTTTTGTTTTTAAATGTTTTGTGAATTTTTATCATATTCAAATGTTTTTGTTTTATATGTTCATCCAAAGACTAATACAAAATCGTTTGTTGATGACACAGATGTTGGACCTTACAGACCTCCTGGTACTTCTCCCATTTAGTGGTGAGGAGAGGTAGCAGCAGCGCCACAATATGATCAGGATTATCAAGTGGTGGAACAAAATCTAGAGGGCTTGACCGCAGATATTCCAGACATGACTCTGGAAGAGGTTCCACGACGCGATCAACGTCATACTGTAGGAGTGTCAGGGTCCATGAGTCGACTGCTCTATAGGGTTGCTCGGGTAGTCGTGTGTTACCATGAACGTCATCCATGATGTCACTTTGTAGAAGCTATAAGCTTCAGATTTTGACATTTTGGTCTTCGGACAAACTTTTTGTAAAAACTCTTTTGATCGTTATATATACAAACGGCTTCTACCAGTTTACCTTATATTGTGTGAATATTGAATGTGATTGATTTATAAATGATTCAAATGTCTGTCCAATACATAATTATCCAATGCATCTATTAATGTGTTTAGACATCTAGGAATATGTTGATATTCAATGTAATTAGAGTAACGTTCCAAGAGGCGAATTTGCAAATACACTCGTAACAAAGTAGGACTTCGAATAGAGTAGACATTACTTAACTATAGTACTACAAGCTGCGAATCAAGTCACACAACCAAATGATGAATTCTGAGCGAGATAGAATCACCCAATAATTCAATAACGGTGTTATACTCTGCAATGTTGTTGGTCGCACGACCGAGGCACACACCTTGTAAGGAGACAAGTTCATTTGTAGGGGCGTAAATTTCCCATGCAGTGGAAGCAAGGTTCTGAGTACTATAGCCAGTGCCATCAGCGAAGACAATATAGGGTAGCAAAGACTCCGACATCTGGAAATCAAACACAATGTCACATAAGGGCAGAGACCAGATAACGACAAAAGAAAGATATAGTAACACACAAAAAGTATGATACAATAAAAATACAAGTACTAGTGCACAAATGATTTTATGCATAGTACTTCTTCAAGTATAACCATTCCTGGTTTGACTCAAAGGGATACCATCGTAATCTACCAACTCATAAGCTCCTTTTTCCAAAACTCGTCGAATGATATAAGGACCTCGCCACATGGGTTCGAATTTACCAGCTCCTAACATATCTCGATATTGTTCATAGAGAAGAACAAGATCACCTTTGGAGAAAACGCGAGGCTTGACATGTTTGTCGTATTGGGCCTTGACACTCTTTTTCTGGGCTTCTATGACTAGGGTGGCATCAAATCAAGTTTCGTCCAATCGCATAAGATACAATAGACATTCTTCCTCAGGGGAAGTGTTGGGTAGGAGTTCAATAGCTAGTTTTAAAGAGGGTATCTCACATTCAATAGGAAGAATGGCTTCCACACCATAGAATAACCGAAAAGGTGTAAACCCTGTAGCGGACTTGACAGATGTCCGATACGCCCATAATGCCGAAAACAACATTGTGTGCCAACTTGTTTTATGGATCCCTATCATTCGTTGGAGCATAGTTATGAGAAATTTGTTAATCGCTTCGACTTGGCCATTGGCTTGCAGATAATAGGGTGTTGATTTATCATGGTGAAGACCAACTTTTCAGTAAGTTTGGACATCATAAAATTAGTAAAGTGGCTACCATGATCAGTGACGATAGCTTGGGGAACACCAAAACGAGCTATGATGTGATTAAAAATAAATAATGTTGCGGTCTTTCCAATGTTTTCAAATGTCATCATCTCCTCGGCCCATTTCGTAAAGTAATCAATGGCTACAATGATGTAACCATGCCCCCCGACTGAGTGAGGGTGACATGTCATGAAATCGATGCCCCATATTGCAAAGGGACCAACTGAGACCACAGGGTGAAGAGGAGTGGGATGTGACCGTATCTTCTGATTATAGCTCTGGCAAGCATGGCATTTCTGAATGGCAGTTATGCAGTCATTAAACAAAGAAGGCCAAAAATACCCTGCGCATAAGATCTTCTAGGCAGTAGCATACCCATACATATGAGCACCACATGCTCCAGAATGAAATTCATTCAAAGCTTTCTCGCCTTCATTGAACGTTAGACAATGTCAAAAAACAGAGTCAATCCCCCAACGATAAAGAGTGTCCCCGAGGATAATATATTGACGAGCTTGATAGCATATTCGACGTCGTTCAATATTGGACAAAGTTGGCCAGAAAGTCTAGGTTTGGAGATATATAATGATATCCCCATACCAAAGATCATCAGTGCTAATAAGGAAAAGAGATTCATCAGGCAATGAATCAACTACTACATTTTCCGTTGTAGAATGGGGAAAGTCGCATATCAACTCAGCAAAAACTAAGGACTTCTTGGACTTGGAACGTTCGAACTCTAAGTCAAACTCCTAGAGTATGACAATCCATTTGGAGTATTTTCCCCCTAGAAATTGACGTGTCAAAATGTGTTTCATAGGTTTGCAATGAGAAATCACCATAGTCTTGCGTGAGAGGATATAGTGTTGGAAGCGTTGGATGGCTTGGATGGAAGCCAAGGCTAGTTTCTTGACATGTTGATACTTGATTTCAGTCGGCGTGAGACTTCGAATCAAGTAGTAAATAACATGTTTGTCATGAGAAACATCCTCTTGAACAAGAACCATACCAATAGTGTACTCCAAGGCAACAAGATAAAGGAAATAATCATGACTGTAATTGGGGGGAAAAAGAAGCGGAGCATGTGTTAGGGACAATTTCAAATCCTCAAAAGAATTGTTGGCAATGGCATCCCAAAAAAACTCTGAATCCTTCTTTAATAGCCGTGTAAAACCATGAGTTATCTCGGTGTAATTTGGGATAAAACGACGAAGAAAGTTTTATTTTCCTTCCAAACTTTGCAACTGGCGAAGTGTAGAAGGAGGAGGGAGATTAAGAATCACCTCAAGCTTTAAAGGATCCACTTGGATCCCATGATGTGAAACAATAAAACCTAGAAGATGACCAGATTCCACACAGAAAATGCACTTATGAGGATTCAAGCGTATACGGTAGAACCGATAGTGAACGAAAATGGCTCAGAGGTGGGTTGGGTGATCGACTCTGCACATTGAATGAGCGGGTAAATCGTCCAAATAGGGTTGAACGATGTGCTTGATATCATGGAAAACATAAGACATAGCGTGTTGAAAAGTAGCGCCAATGTTCTTGAGACCGAAAGGAAGTTTCTGATAGGAAAAAGTACCCCAAGGACAAATAAAAGCAGTCTTATGTTGATCCTTGGGAACAATGTTAATTTGATTATATCCGAAGAAACCATCCATGAGAGAGAAGATTTCACTTCTGACGTAGTCATCGACAATCTGATCGACGATGGGGGTAGGAAAGTTGTCTTTTGGACAAGCTTTGTTAATATCCCTATAATCAACGCATACACGAATGGTGCCTTTTTTCTTGTCAATCGGGACAATATTGGAAACCCAGTCTGTGAGAGCTACCGGATAAATAAAGTCAGCTTTCGGAAGTTTCTTGAATTCAGGTTTTATAGTAGCCGCTTTACGTGGGTGAACTGGACGAAGGCATTGTCAGATGGGTTTAGCGTCAGGATATTTCTTAATCTCATGTATCACAATCTCAGGGTTGATACCTGGCATTTCTTCGTAGCTCCAGGCGAAGATTTCATGAAACTCTTTGAACATGGATGTATAGGTGACTATTTCGTCAGGGGAACATGAAGCTCCAATATGTACATTTTTTACGATTCTAGGTTTAATGGATATATCAATGGGAATCGTGGGTGAGATATTGCTTAAGTTCCCTTCGGAAAACACATCGTGTGTAGACTTGGGAACGATCGATATGACGACAACGGTCAACGGGGTCGAAATCCGTTGGTAGTTCTCAAGAGTATGTTGTTCCAGAAAGAGGATGGAACGATGATGCCCATCATCCCAAGGGGTGTCCTCCATGACGAACATGATCATCTCGTCAGTGGGAAAAATAACACAAAAAGGATCGGGATACAACTCATCAATAGAGGGGGTAGAAGGTGCTACTGATTGAATGGCCTGATAGGCGGATTCAACTCGACTTAACGACATTTTTTTGCCGAAACGAAGATGATCTTCGGGGTCAGGGACTATCCAAGGGTCATGAGACGCAGGAAGTTCGTGAGGCAAAGTGGGTATCATATTGATGGAAGCAACAAACGAGCGTGGAACACTGGGCGGTGGAATGGGGAAAGTACCCATTGACGAAGAGTCCTTGAGAAGGCCTACACCGACGTTCTCATAACCCGGCGGGGTTTTAGCAATAAACGGTACATTGCCAGTATGGGTATTAGAATTGAAGAAGGCTAATTGATCGATGGTAACAACCTTACCTTGTTGTGGGAAACGTAACACACGAAAAAGGGTTGACACAACTACATGCATGGAATCGATCCAGCTCTGGCCAAGCAGAAGATTATAATCAAGGGGAGCGTCAAAGACTTCCACTTCGACTTGGACCATTTTGCCTTCTAACGTGATGGGAAATGAAGGAAGAACACCATAGGGCTTAAAACCGGAGCCATTGAAGGCTTTAAGAGTGTTCTGGGATTCATTCAAAGAAGGACAGCCAATGGCTTTCCAGCAAGCAAGAGACATGACGCACATCGAGGCACCCTCGTCAATAATGGTTCGGAAAATGTTTTTGTCAGAGACAACTACTTGGATCTAGAACGCAAGTTGAGGGGGTAACCTTGGAATGTGATCTTCCAAGTCAAATATTATTAAATTTGTATCCATCGGATCAATTCCACTGATATCTTTCAACAGTGCCTTCTGTTGTGCAGGACAAGTTAGAAGGACTTCCAGGGCTGACATTGCAGAGGGTGTTTGAGCCAAATCTTCAACAATTCTATAGTTCTAAGCTACACGAGCATGAGGATTGAAAGCCGATTTTCGAACGACGCCCTTTGGGGGTGGTCGCAGAACTGTGTCGAGGCTCGATCGTTCGAGATGAAAAGGACCATTGGTAGGTGGAGTCGTGGGAGAGGGTTGTACCAAAGAAGGGGGTAAATCGTCAACCTTCTCCTTAGAGGGAGAATAATATTTGGCTCGAGTAGTGAGAACAACGTTGTTCTGCTTAGAATCACCAGTACACATCAAAACATAGGAGGTGGTAGAAGATGAGGGTTGGTCATGGATGACCAACTAAGCCTATTGTTGAGACGGGAAGGGTTGGGATAAGAAAACCGGTGTAGATGGTTTTGGAGCTCCTTGAGGGAACTTAGTGACCTCATCACATCATGGACAATCCTTCGTGTAGTGATCATCACCACAGATAAGGAAAGGGTATTATGGTTTGCGCTTATCCCGATCGTCAACAGGGGTAGTTTTGGTTTTCTCTACTGGAGAATTATTTTTTCCCTCCTTATTCTTACCTCTCCCCTTTTTAGATTTGTTTTTACCAGCTGGGGTAGATTGAATGGCATTTACCTCAGAAGTCTTTCCGATGGGAGGGGCAGGAGACAGAGCATTTTGAACATTAGAAGAAGTCGATGTAGGGTTTGTGCTTGAAGCAGAATGTGATTGGGCTTGGGAAGTACAAATCACACCGTCAGCTGCATGCGAGGCAGCTGGAGTAGTTGAAGTGCTGGAAGGATTAGGATAAGGTAAGTCAGGTAGTAAATTGTAAAGTGTTCCCATTTGTGAGTAAACGAGGTCAAGATATTGAGCACGACTTATAGCCTGCTCTTCCGTGACTACACCACCCATGGCAATGTCCTTACCGATTTCATTCACAAATTATTTTGTAAACCATTCTTCCAGTAGTTGATCGGGGAGCTCAAGTTTAATGAGAGGTCGTCTCCTTCGCCACTCATGGATGTGATCAGATATATGAGTTCCTTTAGTCTATTTGAAGGAATTCAAAACCTCAGTGCCTGTGTCATAACGGATTGGTAACTGGTAATGTGTAAGGAAAGCCATAGCTAGGGTGTTGAAGTCAGAGAATAAACCTTGTGGCAATTCGATATACCACTTCATAGTAGAACCGGTAAGGGTTCATTGAAAAATATGTAAACGAATAGAGTCATCCATCAACGAGTTGGATGAACACCATAGGTGAAAAGTCATAACATGATTTTTTGGGTCCTCTCCCGCTTTGTCGTTGAATTTAGGGATGTCTGATGGAATCTTGGCTGGTATAACAGGCCATTAGGGAGAGTGACGAATAGGATCATTTAAAATCCTTGACAAATATGGAAGATCTAAAGTGGTGAGAAAGGGTAACTGTCGATTCACCTGTGGGTACTAGTGGCTCTGGGGAGGAAGCCCTGTTGGAAAACCAGTAGGACCATAAGAAGACTACATATAATGTGAATATCTAGGCATATTCAGTGGTGGTTGGACAAGATAGTAGCTCATCAGATTATACCCTGGAAAAAAGGCTTGAGTTTGATCATTTTCCCCCCAAATGGGATTAAACGAACCAGGATAAGGTTGGCCCATACTAGGGGGTGTTAAGGATGCAACTAAAAACTGCTGCCACCCAGACGTTTGAGGAGGATTTTGTATCAAATGATTCCAATACTGGGCCAAGGATGGAGGTATGTTTTTCCCATAAGTTGGGGTTTCCACCCCCATTGAAGGTGGTGTGCCAATTGAGGGAAATGTTCCAATTGGCATTTTCCAACAGAGAGGGGGTTGAGTTATACTACCTTGATGAGATTGTCTACCAACTGAAGACTGATAAGTTGGAGTGAATGATGGAATAATGACACTAGGATTAGTATTGCTAGTACAAGACGAAGAAGGTCCTCCAAAAGGAAATTGAGGGAGTGTTGGGACAAAACCGGGAAGAAAATGCCCAGAAGAAGAAGGACCACTAGGAGAGTTAGATGTAGTTTGCGCAGGAGTAGGAATGGAAGCATTCAACACATGGTATCTAGGTGGTAGTGTCAAATTGACATTGGGAGTTTGCGGTGTGTTGATGGGAGAAAGACTAACTGTAGTAAACCTGGTTGGAACACTCGAGGTAGTTGTGAGATGGGCCATTTCGGCAGGGACAATAAAGTGATAAGAAGTAGTCACTGATACTGTCTCTGTACTAGAGATTTCGAAAATCACAGGCTGGTTGATTTTGAAAATGACAGGTGAACCTAGACCAAAAAGGTCCCGTCAAAAAACGCCCGTAGAACAAAAAGGATCTTGCTCCCCTGGTCCAGACGGAGATCTAGAATAAACAACAATTAAGTCTCCAGAAGAGTTTGCTCGCATAAAACGTCTCTCAGAATCAGGGTGAAGTTGAAATTCCTCTCAAGTATTTGTAATGAGAAAATTTTCTAGAGAGTCAGTGCATTCCACTTGTGGTGTGGTGATGACTGGGACTTCACTCTGTCGAGGAGAGCCTCCAGATGTGCTTGTGGGAAAGGGTTGAGAACCTTCCAGATGCTCTGGAGATAAATCCTACATTCTACATGAATGACATGGAGGAGCTATTGTAAACGAGCAACAAACTTCGCGAAGAAAATCCTATGGTCGACTTCAAGAAACAAACAACATGCGCAAGTAAACAAAATCTAGGAAGCAACACCAAACAAGCAAGACCTTCTAATTTCAAAGTCACTAGTTGGTGATGAAATCCAACATCGCAACAACTAGATGAGAAGGGGCTGGTCTAGGTTGGAAAATTTACGTTGATGACCTGCTTAATGGACTTACACCCTGGTGCAAGCTCCCACACATAATCGTGGGTATACCCTCCAAGGAGCCCGAGTGAGTTTGGTCAACGTCAATTCTAGGTACCGTGAAGACTTTCCCCTTCACATTCACCTCGAGTAAGAACCTAGAAAGATAGGCCACTAAGGTCACCACCAACAACAATAAAGCCTGGGGGAACAGTCGACAGTCTGATCCACACGCAAGGGCAGGGTATCTAGCCCGAAATCAACTCAAAAGGATTCCACTCATCATTGTGGGTATACCTCTAAGTGATCCCCGTAATACATGCAATCTCTACACTAATATCAACAAAGCAGGGTGAGTAACTCTGTCGATATCAATGTGACCTCGTGCTTGACCCTTGTGTGAGAAGGGCTTCCCAGGACAAAATGTTGCAAATGGAATTTGACACTCCCTAACACAAGATTTTATTGTGTGTTTTATGATTTTGGATAGTGTATCTATCTTCCTACTCCAAAGCGCTAGCCTAGCTAAATGTTGGTGTAATAGAGACCTAGAAAAGAGTTACTAGATAAATTTTACAATTGCGCAGTGTTATTAAGAGTTGTTGTTTACTCAAAGGCAATGGAGATGAAACTTATGTTGTATGACTCTGACCCAACAATGCATGGATGAGAATGGAATAGATCACTTTGCATTCAATGAATCCTATGTATGGGAGAAAGAGAAAGTTTGTCTAGATCAACCATGAACTACAATGAAAAATTTCCTTTAAAATGCAAATGCAACCAATCACATATCAAAAACAATTCTCTATTGTGTTTTTTTTCAATAACTTCAACAAATGATTTTCAATGTTTTTCGAAAACGAAAATGATTTTTTGAAAGAAAAACTTTTGTTCACTTTTCAATAAGGACCCACACTATGATAGTAAGAGTACTAAAAATAAAAAACCAATGAACAAGAAATGAAAAAAACCCAATCAACTCTTTCAATGAAAACAAAAATAAAAAGAAAACCAATACAGTCTTACAATTGTATAAGAAAAATGATATTTCAAACAATAAGAAAATGATAAAAGACCAATAAACTCAACTTTCAACCGATCACCGGTTCTTAACTAATCAATCACACTCAGATTCTGAAATCAGAGAGTATGGTTTTGCCAAGAAAAGTCAAGAAACGAAAGTCAAGACAAAAATGACAAGAAGAGCCTTGAAATCCTAAGACTATTCATGCACACAAATGAAGACAAGAAAGACATCAATCAATGGTCCAGGGAACTCTTATGAGGCACCTAAACTATTCTGGGCAGTTGAAGATGCCAAAACTCAAATCCAAATTTTTGAAAAAATGAGTTTGCAGGCTGGCAATACTACACAGTGAGAGAATCATTGATTCTTGCAGGTGACCCTTGAACAGGTTGCAAGAACCTCGCACTGAACTTAAAGGAAAGATTCCAACTCTATGGATTCTCGCAAGCTACAGTGAAGTGCAGTGCGAGAATGTCTGAACATAGTCAAATTTTTGGAAAATGAAAGAAAAATTGAAAAGGCCTCTGGACCCAAAGGGTCTATCAGGATATCCTGAAGACTCAGAGATTGATAGGCAAGGAGAAAAGTAAAACCAGAGCAAATGTCCACATAAAAACACCAAAAGCCACAAAGAAAAATGGGATGATCCCCAGTGGAGTCACCAATTTTCTTATCATACTAATCAATAGGTGCAGACACTAACTGATCTCCCTATATCCACCTAGATCTAGAACATTGACCATTGAATCAACTAGTAGGAAGGAATAAATAACATACCTTTTTGTCGCTTCCTAGGGTCTTTGTTTCTCCAGCCTCGCTCTGGTGCTCTTATGAAGTCAAGACCAAGGGAACACAAACCAACCAAAGTGAAGATAACACAATATATTCAACTGTCAACCTATGTGTATGATCAAGGAATTACACAATAAAGTGGAAATAACTTTATGGTAAAGGGACATGCCACTGTATCATATTAATTTAAAGTAAAGATTACAACCTGAGCCTTGATGTCGCAAACTTTCTTTCGATGACTCTTGGCTCCAACAAACACACTTTATCAATCCTTGTATAAAGAAGATCAAATCCTCTTGGTAGACTTGCTAGGGCGTCCAAGCTGCTATTCAAGCTTCAGTCCTTCACACAATTCTTTCACCAATTCTCCAATGAATCTTGCTTAACCTTTTCCATGAGAATTCCCTCAATATATAGGAAAGAATGAATTAGTTACTTGGATAAGAATGATCCCACAATATCTCAGAATCCATTACAAGGATAACCATTCAAATGCCAACCCATCCTTCTAGAAGATTCCCTTCTAGAAACATCAAGAATTCATCTTTTTCCATGCTTTAGGAAGATTTTGCACCCTAGCTATTCAACACAGTGCGAGAAGTCCGCACCCTTGCTTAAGGTAGCCTGTGAGAATCAGACATTCTCACACCCAAATGTATTAGCAACATGTGAACCTTCTCCAAAAATGAGTTTTCTGGGAAGAGATGAAAGTAACTTTTCTCAGGAGAAAGTTCTTATGAAGAGCCTGAGTACACCATCATCAATACATCATCATGATGACCAAAATCATGGGTAACAAGAGGTGGCATGCTACATCAGTTTTGGTATCAGAGTGGGAACTCTGTCTGTAGATTTCAGCCAGAGAAGCAGAAAGAAAGAAGGAAGACAGAGTGTTGGAGATTCTGTAAGGATTGTTTGCAGGTAGGAAACAATCCATAGACAGTTAGAAGGATTGTAGGAAAAGTTGAAATACTCAGGATTTTAGAGTGACAGTGGATTTTCCAGGATGGAAAATAGGGACAACAAGATGGCTAATAAACACCATACGAGTGCTGGAAGGAAAAACCCAGAGCTGATGAGTGAAGCTAAATGGGATGAAGAACTCACTGAGATGAATGTGAGGATGGATGAACTTGCATTGGAGATGCAGAAGAATGCAAGGTCGAGATGGGTATACGAATGGCCCATGAGGACGAAAGAAAAATGGCCAGTCAAGAAATTGATGGTCAAAAGATAGCAAAAGCTATTGAAAAGGTAGTTGAGGCATGCTGAAAACCTCAATGGACCTGAGGAGATGGTTCAAATATGTGAACCAGAGACTGGGAGAAATATTAGCGATCCTAAAGATGAAATGGGATCAAATGAAGATCTCAAGCACTGCCAGGAGGGTAGAGAGGAAATTCCCAATTGCTAGGTGGGAAAAGGGTTGAGATCACTGCGGGATCTCACAGACTGTCATGAGGATAGCCAGGGAATTTCATAGTGCCGGGTGGGAAATGTATCGATATCGTTGTGGGATCTCATAGACTTCCAGGAGGGCAACCGAGAGTTTCCAATTTTTCAGGTGGGTAAGGGAACATAGATGGGATCTGTTGATTCCATAGACTGCCAGGAGGGAAACATGAAAATCCCAATTTTCCAGGTGGGTAGGGATAAGTAGATGAGACTATATGAAGGTCTCATGAACTCAGAGGTGATTTTGGATCAGCAGATGTAGCTGACAGAAGAGGAAGATTAGGAGAATATTCAAATGATTGGGGGAATTCAATTATTCCTACCACATAGCCTAAGGGGGGTAGAAATATGTGTTGCATATGCAACAACAATAGAAGAAGGACAACCATCTTAGACTGTCAGAAAAAAATTGGAGCAGATATCTGAGACTACCCAAGAACAAGTAGAAAAAGGGGATGAGCATTCTGAGGAATGGCTCAATACTTTCAGCCAGGAATATGAAAAGAAGGAAGCTACAGTACTAAAGCTAGCAGCAGAAGAAGCTGAAGAGAAGGCAGATAGATTGATCACTCCATGGGATATGGAGTTGGAGATATTGGAGGATTGGTTGAACAATCCAGAGCCAACAGGTGACTGCCATGAGCAGATATTGGCAAAGGAGCATTCTGAGGAATCACTCAAAATTTTCAGCAAGGGAGATGAAAAGGTAATGAAGACTGTAGAGATGGAATCTGTAGCAGGGTGGCAAGTTGAGGCCACAGAATAATATGAAGAAGAATGCTAGCCCAGGGAGTAGCTGGAGAAAGTTGGAGACATACCAGCAAGGGGAATGATAGTAGCAACATTGTCCGATGATGAAGATGAAGAAAGCATGGGAGATCACAGTGATCTACCCAATTGCAGAAAAATTTTGCAGCTCGGGAGACTACAAAAGTAGAGCCAACCACTAGAGCAGCTAGAAAAAGTGATCGAGCATATTAGATATTTGATGATCAGGTCAGAAAAAACTATCATCATGGAGAAGCTGAGCAGAGAAGAAGAAGAAGAAGAAGCAGCAGCAGCAACAACAACAGGGGGATGGACCAAATGAACAACTTCATAAATTTGTTTGGGATCTAGGAGGATTTCAACAGCTGAGATGGGAAGCTCATGAGTAGGAGCTCTTGAATTTTGTAGCTGAGGAGTATTATGCAGGAGCGTCTCTCCATGTCATCCAACCAACTAGCCAGCCATGCCAAGGCATGCATTCAAAGCTGAATAGAGACGCATCCGTCATCTTCCATTTTGAATTTGAATGTAATTAAATGTCTTAGGTTATTGAGCTGTGAAGTCGTGCTTTTCACAGGCATAGAGTATATAGGTCTTTAATGTTTGTAAGGCTAACATCTAGATCCTCTTTTTGGACTAGACAACCCATTCAATGTAATTGAATAGGGTAGGTATATTGGAGGGAAGAGCTCGAAGAGCCCCTCTTGTAAAAGATCAATTTCGATCTCATTTGGAGTTAGTTAGAGATTCACAAGAGAGAGTGAGTGTGCAAGAGAAGGAGCTGAGACCTTGTTACAGACCATGCTCAAGAACACCTTGTAAAAACAGGCATTTTCCATTTAATACAAACAACAGTTTTTCCTGCATATTTCCTGTGTTGAATGAATGTCTGTGAGTGTTCAATTTATGTTGTAGATGTATGCTAGGCATTTGCAGGAGTTTGTTGATTTTTAGGCTTGAGAGGTTCTTTATGGTTTCATGCCAGGAGGGCATGATAGAGTACTGCGGTCTCTGGATACTAGTGCATAGATGCACTTTTGAGCTCTACGGAGTTAGATAAAGACGTGCTAGGTGGGCACCTAGACTAGAATCATCAATTCAAAGGAAGACCCGTGAGGTTACTGAACACCTCAAGAGGCAAGGCTATGGAGAAGAACATAGTTGCAGACAGAATATTTGAGGAGTTTTGTAAAGCTCTACCAGGTGGGCATTGAGCCAGTGCAACGAGTGCACAGAAGAAAGAACTATGTTGTGAGTTCGTAAGAAGCAAGAATCACTGCATATTCTTGATACTCTGCCAGGAGGGCATTGAGTAAGTGCGAGAGCGCACGGGAGGAACTCTTTTGAGTTCAGAGACTGAAGAAGATTCCATTGAAGGATCTTTGTAGGGTCGATGAACACCCTGAAAGACTCAACAATAGGTTTCTTGAGAAGACAGAGTGCCATGAGAGAATCATAAATTCTCCATTTGAAGGAGAAGGAAAAAAGGATCAAATCTCTTAGAGGCCTAAGTATCTAAAATATCAGAAGAGATAGCACTGTGTGCATGAAGACTCTGCAAGGAGTACAGAAGTCGTAGAATCCTTCAAGGATTTGGGAGCAAAGCTCAGGAGGAACAATGTTCTTGTATGCATAGATGAGGATTCCAGTCGCAAAGCTCATAGAGGAAAAGGAGCGAAGGTCGAGGCCTTAGAGAATTTGAAATTCTTCCATGTGTTGGAAGAAAAGTGCCAAATCTAAGCAAGAGTAATAGCTTCCATCGGATTAGCCGAGAAGATCTGGATCGTTGAAGGTTTTCACATCCAAGAGGCAGTACAGGAAGAGCGCACAGGAAGAATGATCTGAACCATCATATCTTGAGTGAAGAACCCGACAACCATTGGATCTATCAAGAGCTACACGAGGTTTAAAGCCTCATGCATAGAGCAGCAAAAGAGAAGTACCGAAGGATTTTGTATTGGGATATCGGTGTCTGGGAGTTCGGGGATCCAGAGGACGAGAGTCCGAGTACTCGACCTCAGAAAACATGAAAAGGCGAAGGAATATGAGTCATCCATCTGTGGGAGGATGCATGTCGCAGAATCATCCATTTCGGAGATTCGAGCACTAGGACTCATAGAAGTGAGCATATTGACTTCGAGAGTAGTGAAGTCTCAAGAAAATCTGAGCCACCCGATTGGAAGGACACGTGTCACAATATCCTCTCTATCGGGGATTCAGACATCGGGGTTTATAAGAGGAAGTCTTTCGACTTTGTGAGTGGCAAAGTCATGAGAAGACAGGGACCGTCCATTCAAAGAGGACAGGTGGAAGAGATCTAAAGATCTCGTGAACTCAAGAGTTCATATGGTGAGAGCCCAAAGGTTGGGTGCTCCAAGTTGCCAAGTCGCGAAGTAGTGAGGAGTGGAGATATTCGTCGGATCCAGAGAATCGGAGGACCGTTGGATCAGGAACCCCATCGCATTTCATGTTTTTGGGGGTTCGAAGGTTGAGAGGAGTTTTTCTCGACATCAAATATCGCGAAGTGTCGAGATCCGAGGCACGGAGGGAACACATGGAGGAACCACATAGTGGGCCCGGGAATTAGACCAGCGGACACACGTCACATATTTGAAGGAGTCAATACACCGCTGACTTTTCACATCTAGGGGATTCACAAGGTAAGAGCACAAGAGTTCAACCTTTGAACTCATGAAGTGCCTAGAGGCAATAGGTGCTAGCGCTTAGCCTAGTCAGTGGTCACATAAGGAAGGAGCTGACCGAGGAAGAGCCATACTTGTATCGGTGATTCGGGTATCGTGGATTTGAGAAGGAAGAGTCAGGAGTCATGACTCACGAACTCATGAGATCACGAGTTGCAAAAAGAACCTTGGGTTAGGCCCTTTTTCATAACGTTGTGGTCGCTTGGGGAGATAAGAGCTTGCGCCTAGTGCAGTTCGCACAGAGGAGCCTCCAAAAAGCACCTGTGGATCGATTTTGACTGAGATTTCAAAGAGGAATCAGAAGAGCCACTTTGGCTCATGAATTAGAGTGAACAATCCTTAAGACTAGGAGGTCTCGCAGAGACTCTGTCAAGGCAGAGGTGGCATGCTGTGTCAAAAATGTTGGAGAGACCTTTTAGCAGGCCATGTCTTTTTCTTTCCATGATCTCAAGCATATAGTCGAGGGCTATTTAGATGATTTATCATCTCGATCTCGCAAGAGAATGGATCATCCCACACACCTCTGACTTATCTTTGAGCGATGTGGCTACTTCTGGATTCACTTGAATCGAAACAAGTGTAGTTTTTGCATAACATCAGGACGTTTGTCAGGTTTCATAGTGTCAACAACAGGGATCATGGTCGATCCTCTCAAGGTTGAGGGAATAGTTCAGTTGCCTTCCCCACACACAATCCTTCAACTTCAAAGTCTACAGGGCAAGGCGAATTTTTTAAGGCATTTCATCGCCAACTATGTTGTGATCACAAATGGCTTTATGAACTTACTGAAGAAAGACGTTCCTTTTCATTGGGATGATGCCACTCAATGCTCCTTCGAAGCGTTGAAACATTCCCTCACAACTTCCCCTCTGCTTCGGCCACCTAACTATAACAAATATTTCTTATTATATCTGGTTGTAGCAGAGTCAACCGTCTACATGGTCTTAGTTCAAGAAGATGATTTTATCTCATAATATGTGATCTATTACCTGAGATGAGGCCAAGTCGGACCGGAACTCAATTATTCTCATAACGAAAAACTTGCATTGGCAGCAGTCCATGTTGTTCAACAGTTCCATGATTATGTTTTGTTTCA